>SZWC01004444.1:0-11882 GCA_023375785.1 Penium margaritaceum | reverse complement strand
ACAGAAACGAAAGCCGGGTCACAGAAACAAAAGCCAGGTCACAGAAACAAAAGCCGGGTCACAGAAACCAAAGCAGGGTCACATAAACCAAAACCAGGTCACATAAACCAAAGCCGAGCCACAGAAACCAAAGCCGGCTCACGAAAACCAAAGCCGGGTCGCAAAAACCAAAGCCGGGTCACAAAAACCAAAGCCGGGTGACAGAAACCAAAGTCGAGTCACAGCCAACTGGAGTAGGTCAAAGACAGCCGGACCAAAGCCTCAGACAGCTGGAGCTAGGCCAAGACAACTAGAACAAGACAAAGACAGCAGGAGCAAGGCCAAGACAATTGGTGCAGGCTTAAGACAACTTGAGCAAGCTCAAGATAACTGGAGCAAGTCCAAGACCACTGGAGCAAGCCCAAGACAACTGGAGCAAGCGGAAGACAACTTGAGCAGGCCCAGACTGTTGGAGCAGGTGAAAGACAATTGGAGCAAGGCCAAGATAACTGGAGCAAAGCCAAGACAGCTGGAGCAATCCCAAGACATCTGGAGCAGGTCCAAGACAACTGGAGCAAGGCTAAGACAATTGGAGCAAGGAATATACAACAGAAGCAAGGCCAAGACAAATTGAGAAATGCCAAGACAGCTGGAGCAAGCCCAAGACAACTAACGCAAGGCCAAGACAACTGGAGGAAGCCCAAGACGACTAAAGAAAGTCCAAGATAACAGGGGCAATCCCAATACAACTGGAGCAAGCCCAAGACAACTGGAGCAAGGCCAAGACAACTGAGGCAAGCCCAAGACAACTGGAGCAAGCCCAATACAACTTGAGCAAGGCCAAGAAAACTCGAGCAAGCTCAAGACAACTGGAGCAAACCCAAGACAACTGGAGCAGGCCGGAGATATGTAGAGGAAGACCAAGATAACTGGAGCAAGTCCAAGACCACTGGAGCAAGCCCAAGACAACTGGAGCAGGCCGGAGATATGTAGAGGAAGACCAAGATAACTGGAGCAAGTCCAAGACAAATGGAGCAAGCCAAAGACAACTAGAGCTGGCCCAAGACAACTGGAGTAAGGCCGAGACAATCGAAGCAAGGCCAAGACAACTGGAGCAAGGCCAAGACAAGTGGAGCAAGGCTAAGACAGCTGGAGCAAGCCCAAGATAACTGGAGCAAGGCCAAGACACCTGGAGCAAGCCCAATACAACTGGAGCAAGGCCAAGACAAGTGGAGCAAGGCTAAGACAGCTGGAGCAAGCCCAAGATAACTGGAGCAAGGCCAAGACACCTGGAGCAAGCCCAATACAACTGGAGCAAGCCAAAGACATCTTAGGCACGCCCAAGAGAAATGGAGCAAGCCAAATACAACTGGATCAAGGCTAAGATAATTGGAGCAAGCCCAAGTCAGCTGGATCAAGCCCAAGATAACTGGAGCTGGCCCAATAAAACTAAAGCAAGACCAATACTAATGGAGCAAGTCCAAGACACCTGGAGCAAGCCCAAAACAACTGGAGCAAGGCCAGAACAAATGGAGCAAGGCCAAGACAACTGGAGCAAGTCCAAGACACCTGGAGCAAGCCCAAAACAACTGGAGCAAGGCCAGAACAAATGGAGCAAGGCCAAGACAACTGGAGCAAGCACAAGACAACTGGAGCATGATCAAGACAAGTGGAGCCAGTCCAGGACAACAAGAGCAAGCGAAAGACAACTAGAGCAAGCCCAGGACGTTTGGAGCAAGCCCAAGACAACCAGAGCAAGCCCAAATAATCAGCAGCAAGGCCGAGAAAACTGGAGCAAGGCCACGAAAAATGGAGCAAGCCCTATAGAACTGGAGCAAGCCCAAAACAATTAGAGCAGGCCCATGACAGCTAGAGCAAGGCCAAGACAACTGAAGCAAGGCGAAGACAACTGCAGCAAGCCCAAGACAACTGGAGGAGGCCCAAGACACTGGAGCAAGGCCAAGACAACTGGAGCAAGGCCAAAACAACTGGAGCATGGCCAAGACACCTGGAGGAAACCAGACAACTGGAGCAAGCCCAAGACAACTGGAGCAGGCCAAAGACAACCAGAGCAAGGCCAAGACAACTGAAGCAAAGCCAAGATAACTGGAGCAAGCCCAAGACATCTGGAGCAGGCCCAAGACAACTTGACAAAAGGCCAATATTACCTGAGCGAGGCCAAAACAGATGGTCAAAGGCAAAGTAAACTGGAGCAATGCCAAGAAAGCTGGAGCAAGCCCAAGACAACTGGAGCAAGGACAAGACAATTGTAGCAAGCCCAATACAACTAGAGCAAGCCCAAGATACATGGGACAAGCCCAAGACAACTGGAGCGAGCCCAAGACAACTGGAGCAAAGGCCAAGACAACTGGAGCAAGGCCAAGACAACTGGAGCAAGCCCAATACAACTGGAGCAATGCCAAGATAACTTGAGCAAGCCTACAACAACTGGAGCAAGTCCAAGACAACTGGAGCAAAGCCAAGACAACTGGAGCAAGCACAAGACAACGAGAGCAAAGCCAAGACAACTGGAGCAAGGCCAAGATAACAGGATCAAGGCCAAGACAACTGGAGCAAGGCCAAGACAGCTGGAGCAAGCCCAAAACAACTGGAGCAAGGACAAGACAACTAGAGCAAGCCCAAGACAACTTGAACAAACCCAAGACAACTGGGGCAAGCCCAATACACCTAGAGCAAGCGTATGACAGCTAGTGCAACGCCAAGACAGTTGGAGTAAGCCCAAGACAACTAGAGCAAGACCAAAACAACTAGAGCAAGCTCAAGAAAACTGGAGCAAGGCAAAGACAGCAGGTGCAAGTCCAAGAAACCTGGGGCAAGCCCAAAACAACTAGAGCAAGGCCGAGACAACTGGAGCAAGGCCAAGACAACTGGAGCAAGCCCAAAACAACTAGAGCAAGCTCAAGAAAACTGGAGCAAGGCAAAGACAGCAGGTGCAAGTCCAAGAAACCTGGGGCAAGCCCAAAACAACTAGAGCAAGGCCGAGACAACTGGAGCAAGGCCAGGACGAATGGAGCAATCCAAAGACAACTAGAGCAAGCCCAAGATAGCTGGAGCAAGTCCAATACAACTGTAGCAAAGCCAAGATAACTAGAGCAGGCCCAAGACAACTGGAGCAAGCCCTAAACAAGTAGATTAAGGCCAAGGCATCTGGATCAAGGCCAATAGAATTGGGTTAATACCAATACAACTAGAGCAATTCCAAAAGAACTGGAGCAGGCCAAAGACAACTGGAGCAAGGCCAAGACAACTGGAGCAAAACCAAGACAACAGGAGAAAGCCCAAGACAACTGGAGCAGGCCCAAGACAGCTGAATCAAGGCCAAGACAACTGGAACAAGCCCAAGACAACTGGAGCAAGGCCAAGACAACCGGAGCAATGCCAAGACAGCTGGAGCAAGCTCAATATTGCTGGAGCAAGGCCAAGACAACTAGAGAAATCCCAAGATAACTGGAGCAAGCCAAGACAACTGGAGCAAGGACAAGGCAACTAGAGCAAGCCCAAGACAACTGGAGCAAGCCCAAAACAAATGGAGCAAGCCCAAGATAACTGGGGAAAGCCCAATACAACTAGAACAAGCCTAAGACAACTGGAGCAAGGCCAAGACAACTGGAGCAAGCCCAAGACAACGGGAGAGAGGCCAAGACAACTGGAGCAAGCCCAAGACAAATGGAGCAAGGCCAAGACAACTGGAGCAAGGCCAAGACAGCAAGAGCAAGCCCAATACAACTGGAGCAAGCCTAAGATAACTAGAGCAAGCCCAAGACTACTCGGGCAAGCCCAAGACAACTGGAGCAAGCACAAGACAATTGGAGCAAGGCCAAGACAAGTGGAGCAAGGCCGAGACAACTGGAGCAAGGCCAAGACAACTGGAGCAAGGCCAAGACAGCTGGAGCAAGCGTAAGACAACTGGAGCAAGGACAAGACAACTAGAGCAAGCCCAATACAACTGGGACAAGCCGAAGATAACTGGGAAAAATCCAAGACAACTGGAGCAAGACTATGACAACTTGTGTAATGCCAAGACAGCTGGAGCAAGGCAAAGACTAATAGAGCAAGGCCAAGACAACTGAAGCAAGCTCAAGAAAACTGGAGCAAGGCCAGGACGTCTGGCACAAGCCCAAGACACCTTGAGCATGCAAAAAACAACCGGAGCAAGGCCGAGAAAACTGGAGCAATCTAAAGACATCTTGAGAAAGCCCAAAACAACAGGAGCAAGGCCAACTCAACTGTTGTCTTGGGCTTGCTCCAGTTGTCTTCATCTTGCTCCAATTGTTGACTCACCAGGCAAGCCTGGTGGGTCAGCATTTTGCATTGGGTACAGTGGTTGCCCTTGCTCACGACCTTGACACAGGTAGGGCATTTCTCAGTGGGCGCCGCGGGCGGGTTCTGTTCCTCCTCGCCCTCTGAGTCCACCTCTTCCCCTTCCTCGTTCACCCGCGGCGACTTCCGTACTCCGCACTGCATGTGTGCTCTGCATGAACTTGCACGTATAGGCAAGGTAAGATATCGGTGGCTCAGTGTGGCTATTGTGCACAATGCCTTGACAAAGTTGGCATGTGCAACTGACCATGATCATAAAGTGAACCAAGTGACTTTAAATTCTATGAATCATCACATGAGTCAGCCACAGTCAGCGTGCCCAATCACAGTGCACGTGTGCTAGGCAAAAACTTGCAGGTAAAAGCAAGGTTAAACTCTGTTAGCTCAGTGTGGCTATTGTGCGCAATGCCTTGACAAAGTTGGACTGTACAGCTGACCATGACCACAAAGGTAACCAAGTGACTTGAACTTCTATGCATCATCACATGAGTCAGCCACGGTCAGAGTGCCTCGTCACAGTGCACGTATGCTAGGAATATACTTGCAGGTATACGCAAGGTGAAATACTGATGTCTCAGTGCCGCTATTTTGTGCGATGCCTGGACAAAGTTGGCATGTACCACTGACCATGACCGCAAAGTTAACCAAGTGACATTAACTTCTACGAATCATAACACGAGTCAACCACAGTCAGAGTGCCAAATCACAGTGCACGTGTGCTAGCCATGAACGTGCAGGTGTAAGCAAGGTAAGATATTGGTGGCTCAGTGTGGCTATTGTGTGCAATGCATTGACAAAGTTGGCCTGTACAACTGACCATTACCACAAAGTTAACCAAGTGACTTTAACTTCTATTGATCATAACACAAGTGAGCCACGGCCTGAGTGCCTCATCACAGTGCACGTGTGCTAGGCATAAATCTGCAGGTATAAGCAATGTAAAATACTGGTGTCTCAGTGTGGCTATTGTGTGAAATGCCTTGACAAAGTTGGCATGTGCCACAGACGATGACGACAAAGTTTACCAAGTGCCTTTAACTTCTACAAATCGTAACACGAGTCAGCCACGGTCAGCGTGCCCAATCACAGTGAACATGTACTATGCATGACCTTGCAGGTATAAACAGGTTAAAAACCTGGTGGCTTTGTGAGGCTATTGTGGGCAATGCCTTGACAAAGTTGGCCTGCGCAACTGACCATGACCACAAAGTTTACCAAGTGACTTTAACTTCTATTGATCATAACACGAGTAAGCCACATTCAGAGTGTCCAATCACAGCGCAGGTGTACAAGGCATGACCTTGCAGGTATAAACAAGGTAGAATACTGGTGGCTCAGTGTAGCTATTGTGCACAATGCCCGGACAAATGTTGCATGTGCCACTGACTCTTACCACAAACTTAACTAAGTGACTTTTTCTTATACGAATCACAACACGAGTCAGCCACGGTCAGAGTGCCCAATGACAGTACATGTGTGCTAGGCATGTACTTGTTGGCATAAGCCAGGTAAGATATTGGTGGCTCGGTGTGGATATTTTGCGCAATGCCCTGACAAAGCTAACATGTGCCACTGACCATGACCACAAAGTTTACCAAGTGACTTCAACTTCTATGAATCAAAAGACGCGTCAGCCACAGTCAGAGCGCAGAATCACAGTGCTCCTGTACTATGCATGACCTTGCAGGTATAAACAAGGTAAAAAACCGGTGGCTTGGTGTGGCTGTTGTGCGCCATGCCTTGACAAAGCTGGCCCGTGCAACAGACCATGACCACAACGTTAACCAAGTGAATTCAACTTATACTGATCATAACACAAGTCAGCAATGTTCAGAGTGTCCAGTCACAGTGCAGATGTACTAGGCATGACCTTGCAGGTATGAACAAGGCAGAACACTGGTGGCACGGTGTGGCCGTTGTGCGCAATGCCTTGACAAAGTTGGCATGTGCCGCTGACCATGACCACAAAGTTTACCAAGTGAATTTAACAAATACGAATCGTAACACCAGTCAGCCAAGGTCAGAGTGCCCAATCACAGTGCACATGTATTATCCATGACACTTTGGCACTAGAACATCACACTTTGGACTAGGGCATCACACTTTGGCACTAGAGCATCACACTGTGGTACTACACATTCACACTTTGGCACTAGAGCGTCACACTGTGGTACTAGACCTTCATACTTTGGCACTAGAGCGTCACACTTTGGCACTAGAGATTCAGAATTTGGTACTAGAGCGTCACACTTTGGCACTATAACATCACACTTGGGCACTAGAGTTTTGAGCTTTGGCACTAGAGCGTCACACTTTGGCACTAGAGCGTCACAATTTGGCACTAGAGCATCACACGTTGGCACTTTAGCTTCACACTTTGGCAGTAGAGCGTCACACTTTTGCACTAGATTGCCACACTTTGGCACTGGAGCATCACACTTTGGCACTTGAGCTTCTCACTTTTGCACTAGAGCGTCACACTTTGGCACTAGAGCGTCACACATTGGCACCAGAGCCCCACACGTTGGCACAAGAGCATCACACTTTGGCACTAGAGCTTCACACTTTGGCACTAGAGCGTCACACTTTGGCACCAAAGTGTCATACATTGGCATTAGAGCGCCATTCGTTGGCACTAGGGCATCACTGTTTGGCACTAGAGCTTCAGACGTTTACACTAGAGCGTCACACTTTGGCACTAGAGTGTCATGCTTTTGCACTAGAGCTTCACACGTTGGCACTAGAGCATCACACTTTGGCACTAGAGCATCCCACTATGGCACTAGAGTGTCACACGTTGGCACTAGAGCATCACACGTTTGCACTAGAGATCACACTTTGGCACTAGAGCATCACACTTTTGCACTAGAGAGTGACACGTTGGCACTAAATCCACTCTCTGGCACTATAGGTTTGAACTTTGGTACTAGAGCGTCACACTTTGGCACTGGAGCGTCACACTTTGGCACTAGAGCATCACACATTGGCACTAGAGCTTCATACTTTGGCATTAGACCGTCACTCTTTGGCACTAGAGAGTCACATTTTGGCACTAGCGCGTCACACTTTGGCATCAGAGCGTCACACTTTGGCACTAGAGCGTCACACTTTGGCACTAGAGCGTTACCCTTTTGCACAAGATGTCATGCATGTTCTTGCCTCTGCTCTGCGGAGGAGGCCAGTCCGCGGAGATAGAACCTGGGCGAGATGAGAACCGCGCACAGAACGCTGGCTCCTGCGGAAGCGGTTGAGCGTGGGATGGCGCAGAACCCCGTGATGGTGAAGAGAAAGCGAGAAGCAACGGCGAGGTGATGCGCGGTGAAAAGGGAACAAGGAACAAGCCACGGGGAAGCACACAGTCACTGAAACAGGGGCAGACAGGTCAGCGGACAAACGGGCGATCAGGGGAGCAACAGCCAATCAACATGAAAACCTGTCGCATCAATCACGGAGGAATCACTGGAGACACACCGCGGGAGACGAAGATTCAAGGAAGGACATGAAGACCGCGTGCACGAGCTGCGGACGAAGAAGATGATCAGTGGAGGATGTGTTGTGTGAGGTTGAGGAAGAGACCTGCGGTGCGTAGCCGCACCGCCTGGAGTCCAAGTAGGAAGAAGAGGAAAGGGATGAGACCAACGGTGTGGAGACACCTTGCCGAGTCCCAAATAGACAAGAACCTAGGTAGCAATAGCACAAGTCTGGCTCAGTCTTGCTTGCTTTCCCGAGCAATATTCCGCATTTCATGTAAACTGCCAAGTTGATCAAAGACATTTACCCGCTCTCGTCCGTGTTCTCAGTCCCTCGCCCCATTGCCTCCCATTGCTTGTAGTATCCAGTCCGCGGTCTGTGGGACTAAGTGCGTGAAGAGCCAACAGCCCGGGTGAAGTGAGCTGCCGGCGGTGCCCCTGTTTGCGCATGTCCACGGAACGAGGATTCCGTGGAAAGGAGCTGGACGCCACGAGGTGGTGGGCTCACGTGTGGCGACAAAGGGATCGCAGAGTGTCACTCATCGGTGAGGTTCATGCATAGAGGTCAGTACCTGCAGTCCGCGGAATTGTCAAGAAGCTCAGAATTATTGTCTGTGTTCCGCAAGATACGTGGTGAAACTACGCAGTCCGCACACGGCGCGGAAAAGTTGGGGGTATCACAAGAGCATCACACTTTGGGACTAAAGCGTCACACCATGGCACTACAGCATCACACTTTGGCACCAGAGCTTCACACCTTGGTACTAGGGCTTCACAATTTGGCACTAGAGCGTCACACTTTGGCACTAGAGCTTCACACTTTGGTACTAGAGCGTCAGACTTTGGTACTAGAGCGTCACACATTAGCACTAGTGCATCCCACTTTGGCACTATAGCTTAACAGTTCTGCACTAGAGCATCACACATTGGCACTAGAGCGTCACACTTTGGCACTAGAGCGTCACACTTGGGCACTAGAGCTTTACACTTTGGTACTAGAGAGTCAGACTTTGGCACTAGAGCATCCCACTTTGGCACTAGAGCTTCACACTTTGGTACTAGAGCGTCAGACTTTGGTACTAGAGCGTCACACATTAGCACTAGTGCATCCCACTTTGGCACTATAGCTTAACAGTTCTGCACTAGAGCATCACACATTGGCACTAGAGCGTCACACTTTGGCACTAGAGCGTCACACTTGGGCACTAGAGCTTTACACTTTGGTACTAGAGAGTCAGACTTTGGCACTAGAGCATCCCACTTTGGCACTAAAGCGTCACACATTGGTACTATAGCGTCACACTTGGCACTAGATTGCCATATTTTGGCACTAGAGCCTCACACTTCCACACTAGAGCTTCTTACTTTGGCACGAGAGCGTCACACTTTGGCACGAGAGCGTCACACTATGGCATTAGAGTGTCCCACTTTGGCACTAGAGCATAACACTTTGGAACTAGAGCGTCACACTTTGGCACTAGAGATCCACACTTTGGCACTAGAAGCTTCACACTGTGGTACTAGACCTTCACACTTTGGCACTAGAGCGTCACAGTTTGGCACTAGAGCTTCACACTTTGGCACTAGAGCATCACAGTTTGGCACTAGAGAGTCATGCTTTGGTACTAGAGCGTCACACTTTGGCACTAGAGCGTCACACCTGGGTAACAGAGTTTCGAACTTTGGCACTATAGCGTCACACTTTGGCACTAAAGCGTCACAATGTGGCACTAGAGCGTCACACGTTAGCACTAGAGCATCACACTTTGGCACTAGAGCGTCACAGTTTGGCACTAGAGAGTCACACTTTGGTACTAGAGCGTCACACTTTGGCACTAGAGCATCACACTTGGGCATTAGAGTTTCGAAGGTTGGCACTAAGGCGTCACACTTTGGCACTAGAGCGTCACAGTTTAGCACTAGAGCGTCACACTTTGGCACTAGAGCATCACACTTTGCCACTAGACCTTCACCCTTTGGCACTAGATTGTCACATTTTGGCCCTAGAGTGTCACACTTTGGCACTAGAGCGTCACACTTTGGCACTATAGCTTCACACTTTGGTACTAGAGCGTCACACTTTGGCACTAAAGTGTCCTATTTTGGTACTAGAGGGTCACAATTTGGCACTAGCGCATCGCACTTTGGCACTTAAGCGTCACACTTTGGCTCTAGAGCGTCACACTTTGGCACTAGAGTTTCACACTTTGGCACAAGAGCTTCACACCTTGGTACTGGACATCACACTTTGGAGCTAGAGCATCACACTTTGGCACAATAGCGTCACACTTTGGCACTACAGCGTCACACTTTGGTACTAGAGTTTCGAACTTCGGCACTAGAGTGTCACACATTGGCACAAGAGCATCACACTTTGGCAATAGTGTCACACTTTGGAACAAGAGCATCACACTTTGGCACTAGAGATTCGCACTTTGGCACTATAGCGTCACACTTTGGCACTAGAGTGTCAGACTTTGGCACTAGAGCATCACACTTTGGCACTATAGCTTCAAACTAGGGCACTAGAGCGTCAGACATTGACACTACTGTGTCCCACTTTGGCAATAGAGCGTCACACTTTGGCACTAGAGCATCACACTTTGGCACTAGAGTTGCAAACTTTGGCACTAGAGCCTCACACTTTGGCGCTAGAGGGTCATATTTTGGCATTAGAGCATCACACTTTGGCACTAGAGTGTCTCACTTTGACACTAGAGCATCACACTTCGGCACTAGAGCATTACACTTTGGCACTAGAGCGTCACACGTTTGCACTAGTGCTTCATACTTTGGCACTAGAGCGTACCCGTGGGTTAGAGCTTCATATTTTGGCACTAGAGCATCACACTTTCTCACTAGAGCTTCACACTTTGGCACAAGAGTGTCATACTCTGGCACAGGAGAGTCATACTTTGGCCCTCTATCGTCACACTTTCACACTAGAGCGTCAAACTTGGACACTATAGTTTCAAACTTTGGTACTAGAGCGTCACACTTGAGCACTAGAGCGTCACACTTTGGCACTAGAGCGTCGCACTTTGGCACTAGAGCGTCACACTTTGGCACAAGAGCTTCCCACTTTGGTACTAGAGCTTCACACTTTGGCACTAGAGCGTGAGACATTGGCACTAGAGCATTGCATTTTGGCACTAGAGCGTCACACTTTGGCACTGTAGTGTCATACATTGGCACTAGAGCATCACACGTTGGCACTAGAGAGTCACACTTTGGCACTAGCGCTTCACACTTTGGCACTAGAGCGTCACATTGTGGCACTAGACCTTCACACTTTGGCACTAAAGCATCACATTTGGGTACTAGAGCATCACACGTAGGCACTAGAGCATCACACTTTGGCATAGGAGAGTCACAATTTGGCACTGCAACATCACGCTTTGGTACTAGAGCGTCACACTTGGGCACTAGAGTTCCAAACTTTGGCACTAGAGCGTCACACTTTGGCACTAGAGCATCACACATTAGCACGAGAGCGTCACTCTTTGGCACTAGAGCGTCACACTTTGGCATCATAGCACCACACTTTGGCACTAGAGCTCCACACTTTGGCACTATAGCGTCACACTTTGGCACTACAGCGTCACACTTTGGCACTAGAGCGTCACACTTTGGAACTAGAGCTCCAAACGTTGGCACTAGAGCGTCACACTTTGGCACTAGAGCTCCACACTTTGGCACTATAGCGTCACACTTTGGCACTACAGCGTCACACTTTGGCACTAGAGCGTCACACTTTGGAACTAGAGCTCCAAACGTTGGCACTAGAGCGTCACATTTTGGCACTAGAGCGTCACACTTTGGCACTAGAGCATCATACTTTGGTACTAGAGCTTCAGACTTTGGCACTATAGCATCACACGTTGACACTACAACGTCACACTTTGGCACTAGAGTGTCACACTTTGGAACTAGAGCTCCAAACGTTGGCACTAGAGCATCACACTTTGGCACTAGACCTTCACACGTTGGCACTAGATCGTCACACTTTGGCACTAGAGCGTCACACTTTGGCACTAGAGCGTCACACGTTGGCAGTAGAGCGTCACACTTTGGCACTAGAGCTTCACACTT
>SZWC01004443.1:156906-168846 GCA_023375785.1 Penium margaritaceum | reverse complement strand
GAACTGGTTGCGGAGTGGTGCGAACTGGTTGCGGAGTGGTGCGAACTGGTTGCGGAGTGGTGCGAACTGGTTGCGGAGTGGTGCGAACTGGTTGTGGAGTGGTGCGAACTGGTTGCGGAGTGGTGCGAACTGGTTGCGCAGTGGTGCGAACTGGTTGCGAAGTGGTGCAAAGTGGTTGCGGAGTGGCGCGGAGTGGTTGCGGAGTGGTGCAAACGGGTTGCGGAGTGGTGTGAACTGGTTGCGGAGTGGTGAAAACTGGTTACGGAGTGGTGCCAACGGGGTGCGGAGTGGTGCGAACTGGTTACGTAGTTGCAGCGAGTTGTAGTAAGTTGAACGGAGTTGTACAGAGGTGTACGGAGTTGTACAGAGTTGCACAGAGTTGTACGGAGTTGGAAAGAGTTGTATAGAGTTGTACGACATTGTACGGAGTTGTACGGAGTTGTATGGAGTTGTATATAGCTGTACAGAGTTGTACGGAGTTGTATGGAGTTGTTCATACATGTATGGGATTGTACGTAGTTGTACGGAATAGTAAAGAGCTGTACGGAGTTGTACGGAGTTCTACATAGTTGTACGGATTTGTACGGAGTTGTAGCAATTTGTACAGAGTTTTACGGAGTTGTTCATAGTTGTACGGAGTTGTATAGATTATACAGAGGTGTACACAGTTATCGGAGTTTTACGGAGTTGTACGGAGTTGTAGCGAGTTGTAGCGAGTTGTAGTACGTTGTACGGAGTTGTACGGAGATTTACAAGTTTGTACGGGGTTTTCTGGAGTTGAACAGAGTTGGACAGAGTTGTACAGGGTTGGACGAGGTTGTACGGAATTGTATGGAGCTGTATGGAGTTGTATGAAGCTGAATGGAGTTGTACGGAGTTCTATAGAGCTGTAGTAAGTCGTATGGTGTTGTACGAAGTTGTATGTACATATAGCGTATTATAAGGAGTTTGACAGAGTTAAAAGGAGTTCTTTGGAGTTGTACGGAGCTATACAGAGTTGTATTGATCTGTACGCATTTTATGGAGCTGTACATGGTTGTACGGAGTTGAACGATATTGTTGGGGTTGTCCGGAGTCGTACAGAGATCTAGCGAGTCGTACGGAGTTGTAAAGAGTTGTACTGAGTTGTACACTGTTTTACAGAGTTTTACAGAGTTGTACACAGTTGTACGGAGTTGTAGCAATTCGCAAAGAGTCGTACAGAGTTATACAGAGATGTAATTAGTTATACGGAGTCGTACAAAGTTTTATAAAGTTGTATACAGTTGTACGCACCTGTACAAACGTGTACGGAGCTGTACAGATTTCTACATGGTTGTAGCAATTTGTACGAATGGTACAGAGATGTACGGAGTTGTAAAGAGTTGTACATAATTGTACAAAGTTTTACAGAGTTGTACTGAGTTGAAGCAAGCAGCACGCTGTACGAAGTTGAATGGAGTTTTACGGAGTTGCACTGAGTTGTACGGAGCTGTACAGTATTTTATGGAGTTGTGCGGAGTTGTTTGGAGTTTCATGAAGTATTACAAAGTTGTATGGAGTTGTACGGAGTTCTACAGAGTTATACAGAGTTGTATGGAGTTACACGGAGTTGTACGTAGCTAACTAGAGTTGTACGGAGTTGTACAGAATCGTAGTCATTTACACAGAGTTATACGGAGTTGTACGGAGTTGTACGTAAATGTACAATATTTTACAGAGTTGCACAGAGGTTTACAAAGGTACAAAGAGGTGTACAGAGTTGTACGGAGTTGTAAGGAGTAGTGCAAAGTTGTACGGAGTTGTACAGAGTTGTACAGAGTTATACAAAGATGTAAAGACTTGTATGGAATCGTACAGAGTCATAGGGAGTTGTAGAGAGTTGTACGGAGTTGTACGCAGTTGAACGGAGTTGTGCAGAGTTATACGGAGCTGCACGGAGTTGTAAGGAGTTGTACAAATTTATACAGATTTGTAGAAAGTTGTAGAAACATTGTACACAGTAGTATGGAGTTGTACAGAGTCGTATAGAGTTTTACGGAGATGTACGAAGATGTACAGAGTTGTACGGAGTTATTCGAAGCTGTAAGGATTTGTATGGAGTTTTATGTTGTTGTACAGCGGTGTACGGAGTTGTACGAAGGTATATGGACTTGTAACGAGTTGTACAGATTTGTACGGAGTTGTACGTAGTTGTACAAAGTTGTATCGAGTTCTACGGAGTTGGACGGAGTTGTACAATGTTATACCGAGCTTTACAGAGTTGTACAGAGGTGTACCGAGTTGTAAGCAAGGGTACACAGTTGTATGGATTTGTAGCTAGTTGTAGGGAGTGGTAGGGAGTTGTATGGAGTTGTACGGAGTTGTACGGAGATGTATCAAAATGGCCAGAGTTCTACGGAGTTGTACAGAGTTGTACGGAGTTGTACAGAGTTGTGGGGTGTTGTACACAGTTATAGCTATATTCACAGAGCTGTATGGAGCTGTAGGGAGTTGTACGGAGTTTTANNNTACGAAGATGTACAGAGTTGTACGGAGTTATACGGAGCTGTAAGGATTTGTATGGAGTTTTATGTTGTTGTACAGCGGTGTACGGAGTTGTACAAAGGTATACGGAGTTGTAACGAGTTGTGCAGATTTGTACGGAGTTGCACGTAGTTGTACAAAGTTGTATCGAGTACTACGGACTTGGACGGAGTTGTACAATGTTATACCGAGCTTTACAGAGTTGTACAGAGGTGTACCGAGTTGTAAGCAAGGGTACACAGTTGTATGGATTTGTAGCTAGTTGTAGGGAGTGGTAGGGAGTTGTATGGAGTTGTACGGAGTTGTACGGAGATGTATCAAAATGGCCAGAGTTCTACGGAGTTGTACAGAGTTGTACGGAGTTGTACAGAGTTGTGGGGTGTTGTACAGAGTTATAGTTATTTTTACACAGCTGTATGGAGCTGTAGGGAGTTATACGGAGTTTTAGTGAATTCTACTGAGGTGTACAAAGGTATACAGAGTTGTACGGAGCTGTACATAGTTTCACGGAGTTGTAGCAAGTTGTAGCAAGTTGTAAGGAGTTGTACGGAGTTGTACGGAGCTGTAAGGTATTGGAAAGAGTTGTACAAAGATATACAGAGTTCACAGAGTTATACGGAGCTGTAGCAAATTGTAAGGAGTCTAACGGAGTTGTACAGAGTTGTACGTAATTGTTTGGACTTGACGGATCTGTACAGAGTTGTATGGAGTTGTACAGAGTTGTGCAGAGTTCAACAGAGTTGAACGGAGTTGTATAGAGCTATACGGGGTTTCACGGTTCGTACTGAGTTGTACGGAGTTGTATGGAAATGTACTGAGTTGTACGGAGTTGTATGAAGTTGCACGGAGTTGTACAAAGTTGTCCACAGCTGTACAGAGTTGTATGGTATTGTACGGAATTCTTTGGAGTTGTACAAAGTTGTACGCGTTGTATGGAGCTGTACGGAGTTGGACGAAGTTGGACAGCGTTGTACGGAGTTGTACGGAGTTGTAGCGAGTTGTACGGAGTTGTAGCGAGTTGTGCGGAGTTGTACCGATTGGAACGAGACTGGAAGGCGTTGTACGGAGTTGGACGGAGTTATACGGAGTTGTACAGAGTTGAACAGATCTGTACGGAGCTACATAGGGATGTAGAGAGCTGTACCGAGATGTACGGAATTGTAGGGAGTCATACTAAGACATAGGGAGATTTACAGAGCTGTACAAAGTTGTATGGAGCTTAAATGAGTTGTACAGAGTAGTACACAGTTGTACTGAGTAGTACGGAGTTGTACACAGTTGTAGCAATTTGTACCGAGTTGTATTCAGCTGTATGGAGTTGTACGGAGCTCTACCGAGTTGTAAAGAGTCGTACAAAGTTGTACGGAGCTGTACGGAGTTGTACGGATTAGTGTGTGGATGTACGGAGTTGTACAGAGTTGTACGGAGGTGTACAGAGTTGTACAGAGTTGTAGAAAGTTGTACGGACTTGTACGGAGTTGGACGGCGTTGTAAACGGTTATACAAAGTTATACAGGGTTGTATAGAGTTACACGGAGTTGTACAGAGTAGTACATAGTTGTACGAAGCTGTACAGAGTTGTACGGAGTTGTACATAGATGTACGGAGTTGTACGGAGTTGTACAAAGTTGTCCAGAAATGGAGCATATTTTGCGGATTTTAATGAAGTTGTTCAGAGTTATACGGAGTTAATGGCATTGTAAATTTTTGTATGGAGCTGAACAGAGTTGTACGGAATTGTATAGAGCTGTAACGAATTGTAATTTGTTTAACAAAATTGTACAGAGTTTCACGGGATTGTACAGAGTTCTAAAGAGTTTTACGGAGTTGTACGGAGTTCTACAATGTTGAAAGGAGTTGTACAGAGGTTTAAGGAGCTGTACAGAGTTGTAGAGAGTTGTACGGAGTTGTACGGGGTAGTAGCGCGTTGTACCGAGCTATACAAAGTTGGATAGAGTTGTACAGAATCTTACAGAGGTGTACGGAGTTGTATGGAGTTGTACAGAGTTTAACGAGCAGGTGCAGAGAGAGTGGGTGGAGAACCAAGTAGAGGCAATACAGTATGCGAAAGCGCCAAAGGGGGAAAGCTAGAGCAGAGAGCCTCGAGGCAAGCCAAGGACATAGCCAGAAGTAAGGAAAAGGACGTTACAGGAAGCGACGTCGACTTATGAGGTAGATGGGAGCGTAGTAGGAGAATGCTAACGACGAGAGAGCACCATTGATGTGACGACATGAGATGAGCAGAGAAGCGAGAGTGGTGGAGCGAAGTGC
Organism: Penium margaritaceum; assembly: GCA_023375785.1. Taxonomy (NCBI): domain Eukaryota; kingdom Viridiplantae; phylum Streptophyta; class Zygnematophyceae; order Desmidiales; family Peniaceae; genus Penium; species Penium margaritaceum. The sequence continues at coordinate 164,070 of SZWC01004443.1, read as the reverse complement.
TCCAATGCTTCAGTGCTCCAGTGCTCCAGGTGTCTTGGACTTACTCCAGTTGTCTTGGCTTTGCTCCAGTTGTCTTTGCCTTGCTCCACTTATATTGGACTTGCTCTAGTTGTCTTTGACTTGCTCCAGTTGTCCTGGGCTTGTTCCAGTTGTCTTTCCCCTACTCCAGTTGTCTTGGGCTTGCTCCAGTTGTCTTGGGCTTGCTCGAGTTGTCTTGGTCTTGCTCCAGTTGTCTTCGGCTTGCTCCAGTTGTCTTGACGTTGCACCAGTTGTTTTGGGCTTCCTTCAGTTGTCTTGGCCTTGCTCCAGTTGTTTTGGGCTTGCTTCAATTTTCTTGGACTTGCTCCAGTTGTCTTAGCCTTGTTCCAATTGTCTTGGGCTTACTCGAGATGTCTTGGCCTTGCTCTAGTTGTCTTGGGCTTGCTCTCATTGCCTTGGTCTTGATCCTGTTGTCTTGGCCTTGCTTCAGTTGCTTGGCCTTGCTCTAGTTGTGTTGGCCTTGCTCCAGTTGTCTTGTGATTGCTCCGGTTGCCGTGGGCTTGCTCCAGTTGTCTTGGCCTTGCTTCTGTTGTCTTGGACTTGCTACAGTTGTCTTGGGCTTTCTCCAGTTGAGTTGGATTTGCTCCAGTTGTCTTGGGCTTGCTCCAGCTGTCTTGGCCTTGCTCCCGTTGTCCTGACCGTACTCCCGTTATCCTGGCCTTGCACCAGTTGTCTTGGGCTTGCTCCAATCCTCTCGGGCTTGCTCCAGTTTTCTTGTGCTTGCTCCTGTTGTCTTGGGCTTGCTCCAGTTGTCTTGGGCTTGCCCCAGCTCTCTTGGCCATGCTCAAGTTGTCTTGTGCTTGCTCCACATGTCTTGGCCTAGCTCGAGATGTCTTGGGCTTGCTTCAGTTGTCTTGGGCTTGCTCCACTTGTCTTGGGCTTGTTCCAGTTATCTTGGCCTTGATCTAGTTGTCTTTGCCTCGCTCTAGTTGTCTTGGGCCTTGCCCAGTTGTCATGGGCTTGCTCCTATTGTTTTGGCTTTGCTCCAGTTGTCTTGGCCTTGCTCCAGTTGTCGTGGCCCTGCTCCAGTTGTCTTGGACTTGCTCCAGTTGTCTTGAGCTTGCTCTATTTGTCTTGGCCTTGCTCCAGTTGCCTTGGGCTTGCTCCAGTTGGCTTGGGCTTGCTCCAGTTGTCTTGGCCTTGCTCCAGGTGTCTAGGGATTGCCCCAGTTGTCTTGGGGTTGCTCCTGTTGTCTTGGCCTTGCTCTAATTGTCTTGGCCTTGCTCCAGTTGTTTTGGCCTTGCTCCAGTTGTCTTGGCCTTCCTCCACATTTCTTGGCCTTGATCCAGTTGTCTTGGGCTTGCTCCAGTTGTCTTGGCCTTGCTCCAACGGTCTTGTGATTACTCCAGTTATCGTGGGCTTGCTCCAGTTGTCTTGGCCTTGCTCCAGTTGTCTTGGGCTTGCTCCAGTTGTCTTGGCCTTGCTCCAACGGTCTTGTGATTACTCCAGTTATCGTGGGCTTGCTCCAGTTGTCTTGGCCTTGCTCCAGTTGTCTTGGGCTTGATCCAGTTGTCTTGGGCTTGGTCCAGTTGTCTTGGGCTTGCTCCAGTTGTCTTGGCCTTGCTCCAGTTGTCTTGGCTTTGCTCCTGTTGTCCTGGGCTTGCTCCAGCTGTCTTCGCCTTGCTCAAGTTATCCTGGCCTTGCTCCCGTTCCGTTGGTCTTCCTCCAGTTGTCTTGGGCTTGCTCGAGTTCTCTTGGGCTTGCTCCTGTTCTCTTGGGCTTGCTCCAGTTGTCTTGGGCTTGCTCCAGTTGTCTTAGGCTTGTTCCAGTTCTCTTGGCCATGCTCAAGTTGTCTTGTGCTTGCTCTCGTTGTATTGTCCTAGCTCCAGTTGTTTTGGGCTTGCTTCAGTTGTCTCGGGCTTGCACCAGTTGTCTTGGGCATGTTCCAGTTGTCTTGGCCTTGCTCCAGTTGTCTGGGGCCGGGTCCAGTTGTCTTAGGCTTGCTCCAGCTGTCTTGGATTTGCTCCAGTTGTCGTGGCCTTGCTCCAGTCGTCTTGGGCTTGTTCCAGTTCTCTTGGGCTTGCTCCACTTGTCTTGGCCTTGCTTTAGTTGTCTTGGGCTTGCTCCACTTGTCTTGGTCTTGCTCCAGCTATCTTGGCCTTGCTCCACTTGTCTTGGGCTTGCTCCAGTTGCCTTTTGTTTGCTCCAGTTGTCTAGGCCTTGCTCCAGTTGTCTTGGCCTTGCTCTGGTTTTCTTGGACCTGCTCTAGTTGTCTTGGCCTTGCTCCAGGTGTCTTGGCCTTGATCCAGTAGTCTTGGGCTTGCTCCAGTTGTCATAGCCTTGCTCCAGTTGCCCATGGCTTGCATCAGTTGTCTTGGCCTCGCTCGAGTTGTCTTGGGCTTGCTCGAGTTGTCTTTGGTTTGCTTCAGCTGTCTTGGCCTTGATCCAGTTGTCTTGGACTTGCTCCAGCTGTCTTGGACAAAGCCAAGACAACTGGAGCAATCACAAGACAACTAGGCCAGGCCCAAGACAACTGGAGCGAGGTCAAGACAACAAGATGAAGGCCAAGACAACTGGAGCAAGCCCAAGACAATTGGAGCAAGGCCACGACAACTGGAGCAATGCCAAGACAACTGGAGTAGAGCCAAGACAACTGGAGCAATCCCAGGAAAACTGGGCCAGGCCCAAGACAACTGGAGCGAGACCAAGACAACTGGAACAAGCCCAAGACAACTGGAGCAAACCCAAGACAACTGAAGCAAGCCCAGGACAACTAAAAGCTAGGCCAAGACAACTGGAGCAAGCAAAAGACAACTTGAGCATGGCCAAGACAACTAGAGCAAGCCGGAGTACAGAGTTGTAGCAACTAGTATGGAGTTGTACGGTGCTGTATGGAGTTGTATGGAGTGTTCCGCAGTTGTACGGAGTTGTAGGGAGAAGTACGTAGTTGTACGGAGTTCTTCAGAGTTGTATGAAGTTGTACAGAGTTGTAAGGAGTTGGAGCGAGTTGTATGGAGCTGTAGCGAGTTGTACAGAGCTGTACACAGTTGAGCAGAGTTGGAAGGAGTTGTACGGAGTTGGACGGAGGTGTACGGAGTTGTACGGAGTTGTACAGAGTTGTACAGATTTGTTCGGAGCTTTACAGAGTTGCATAGAACTGTACCGAGCTGTACGGAGCTGCACGGAGTTGTAGGGAGTCCCACAGAGTTACAGGGAGATGTACAGAGTTGTACAAAGTTGTAAAAAGCTTAAAGGAGTTGTGCAGAGTAGTGCAAAGTTTTATTGAGTCGTACGAAGTTATACGCAGTTGTAGCGATTGGTACATAAATGTATTCTGTTGTACGGAGTTGTACAACGCTATACCGAGTTGTAAAGAGTTGTATGGAATTGTACGGAGTTGTACACAGTTGTACGAAGATGTACAAAGTTGTATTGAGATGTACGGAGTTGTACAGAGTTATAGGGAGTGGTTAAACATTGGACAGGGTTGTACGGAGTTGTACAAAGTTGTACAGAGCTATACCAAGTTATACAGGGATGTATAGAGTTGTACGGAGCTGACAGAGTAGTACAGAGTTATACGGCGTTGTACAAAGTTGTACAGAGTTGTATAGAGATGTACGAAGTTGTACGGAGTTGTATGAAGTTGTACTGAAATGTAGCACATTTAACGGAGTTGAACGAAGTTGTTCAGCGTTATACGGAGTTTGATGGAGTTGTATATTTTTGTATGGAGTTGTACGGAGTTGTACGGAGTTATACAATGTTGTAAGGAGTTCAACGAAATTGTACGGAGGTTTACGGAATTGTATAGAGTTATACAGAGTTGTACAAAGTTGTACACATTTGTACGGAGTTGTACAAAGTAGCACGGAGTTGAACAGAGTTGTACAGAGTTGTATGGAGTTGTGTGGAGTTTAACGAGCAGGTGTAGAGATAGTGGGAGGAGAAGCAAGCAGAAGCATTGCAGTATGCGGAAGCGCCGAAGAGGGAAAGCTGGAGGAGAGAGCCTTGAGTCAAGCCAAGGACATAGCCAGACGCACGGTTAAGGACGTTGCAGGAAGTAACGTCCTTAGCCGTGCTTTCACTGTGCAAAAGCATGAAGCAAAGCACTTTACTTCTAGCGAGCGGTATGAACATGGTGCTCAGAGCTGTTGCCCATGGAGTGAACCCTGTGTCAATGGTGGAAGAACACAAAACTGTGAAAAGGAGACCAAAAACGATTGAATCCAAGGTAATCCAAGCTGTTTGAAGTGAATCCATGTCCGAATTGCAAGTGGAGTTCTGTGTCCGATAGGTCCTCAAGGTTCACACTGGATCGGATCAGTGTTTGAGATCAGATTGGATTATTCAATGATTTGATCCGATTGGGTCCGGATCAGTTCACGAACAAACAAATTGGATTATGTCACATTTCTTTTTGATTCAATTGCACCAGATTAGATTGGTTTTTGATAAGATAAGGTCAGATCCGACCAGATAGGATAGTTGCACAGTGTTCAAGAACATCTATTGTCTAGTTGTTCTGCATAATGCCTAAGGATGTTTATTGTGTAGAGTGTTTACGAATCATTCAGGTTAGGTGGGATCGTGGGCCAGATCGGATAGTTGCATTGCTGGTTATATCCAAGTTAACAGGCCCCTGTGCATTCGTGTGCGTGTGGGCGTGTCGGCATGCGCATGCATGTTGAGCATTCGGGTGCAGATTCGGGAGCGCCTATTTGTGCGTGTTTCCGCATGGGCACGCATGCGCACATGCTTGGGTCTCCTGGCCTGGCCTGTGTTGATGAGTTGAGGTCTTGTGGGTGAGGGTCTGTTGCACTTGTGGATTACTTCTTGCAGTTCCATCACTCATCGTGAGCTCGATGCACGGCGACCAGACTGAGCAGCCATTGACCTTACCCGAGCCACGTTACCTGTGCTTGTGCTGCAGGGGCTGCTGTTGCTGCTGCAACCGCTTCTGCAGCTTCAATTTAAGCAGGTGCTTCTGCAGGTCCTCCCTCGATCTGTCCATTTCCGGACTTTTCTTCAACCACACCACACCTGGGGTGGTCACACGGCTGCATTTCAGGCCAGGCACCTTGGGCCATGACACTCATGCGTGAGGGAATGCGCCTGCAAATAAGACAAAGCTGCTGAAATGGTGGGTGCTGCTGATGCTGCAGCAATGCATCTAGCGTAATGTGCCGCATATACAGGCTAGTATGTTTGTGTTTGTGTTTGTGTTGTGTTGTGTGATGTCTGCTTGCGCAGATCAAGCTGCTGAAGCTGCTGGCAGTGCTGGGCGCGGGCGATGTGACGGCAAGCGAGGCGATGTACTCGGTGCTAGGCGATTTGGTGCGGCGTGGCAACACGCGCAGCAACATGGGCAATGCCATTCTCTACGAAACCATCTGCACCGTCGCAGCCATCCACCCCTCCAATCACCTTCTTGTCAGCTGTGCTGACATCACCTCCAAGTTCCTGAAGGTTTGGTGCATTGTGCTACCTCGGGCGTGTGATTGTGCCCAAGCCTAGGCACTGTCCTAGCCTCTGGCCTCCAGTCTGCCTGCCTCTGCATGGTCTGTATGCGCTTGCTTGTTTCTCCTACCGCTGCTGCTGAAGTCTTTGGCCTCTTCCCTTCTCCCTCACCCAACTTAATGCTCTTTTCCGCATCAAGAGACGTTCAAACTCATCGTGAGGGCTTTTTCTTGAGTCAAAGTGGCGAGAGAAGTGAGTTGGTGGTGTAGAATGTTGGCCATGTGAATGACTGCTACACTTCAGTATGCCTGGTTTGGTTGGTGGCATGGGATGTCATACACACCTGTGCTCCTGGCGCAGTTGTTGTTTACTCTCTGCGGAACCAACCGGCAGCATAATGCAGCCTGCATGCTTGCCATGAGGGTTGTCAGCATGCTTTGTGCTGTCCAGGGCGGCCTCACATCCACCTCCCCTCACACGGCGTAGTTTTCTCACCTCTCCTCCTGCAGCCACCTTCCCTTCCTTATTCCGCACGTCCGTATTCTCGCTTCCCCGCCATGCCTATGACAGAGTGACAGCCACAATCTGAAGTACCTGGGTGTGGACGCGCTGGCGCGCATCGTGAAGATCAACCCTGACTTTGCCAACGAGCACCAGATGGCGGTCATCGATTGCTTGGAAGACCCAGACGACACACTCAAGCGCAAGACGTTGGACCTGCTGTACAAGATGACGCGGCCGGCCAACGTGGAGGTCATCGTGGAGCGCATGCTGGCGTACCTGCGTGAGCAGGCGCGGCAGCTGCACGCGCACCACAACACGCGGGGCAAGGCGGAGCTCGCATCCAGGGTCATCGACTTGGCTGAGCGGCTCGCACCCACCAACCAGTGGTACATTCAGGTGCGTGCGTCGGCCTCCATTGCGCTCGTCACGCCGCCTCGCTCCTTCTTGTCTTGCCTTGCAACACCCCATCTTGCCCCGTGCTGCCTCGCTAAGCATTGTCTGCCCCTTCCTTGTCTCACCGCGCCTTTCCTCAATTCATGTCGTCTTGTTTCCGCTTGCCTGGCCTGGCCTCGCCTCACAGTGCCCTGCCGTACCCTGTGTCAAGGTCGTCGTCTGGACTCCCCAGCCATGCCCTGCCGCGCCACTTTGCCCTGCCTTGCCCTGCCCTGCTCTGCCCTGCCTCGCCTCACTGTGCATCGCATTGCTTCGCCTCATCATTCCCATGCCTTGCCCCGCCTTGCCTCACCTCTCCTCGCGTAGCCACGCCCTACCTTGCCACACCGTGCTTTGCCCTGTCTTGCTCGCTTCCTCGTGCCCTGCCGTTCCTTACCTGACCTCCCCCCTCCCTTCCCCCCACATCCCCTCCCTTTCCCTTCCCTTTGTGGACATTGGAAGGGGAGGATGGGGGGTTATCAGCATTGTGCGAAGTAGATTGAAGACTGAAACTATCCGCTTGAGCCCGGGATGCTCCGGTTCCGATGGACTCATGTTTGTAGGTTCTTTGGCTGGGCCAGAGGATTCAACCTGAAACTTCCTGCTCTCTATTCAACCTTTCCCTCACCTGTGCTCGCTTCGTTTCGTGTCTCCTCCCACCCCTTGCTCTGTCCCTGTGTTGAGATTGTTCGGCTACCGGTCGGATTCAGTTGAAGAAAAGGGCTGTTTTCATTGGTTCTTGTGGGGGTCAAGAACACCGTTCTTTTCAGACCATTCAAAACTGGGCGG
>SZWC01004443.1:142512-156678 GCA_023375785.1 Penium margaritaceum | reverse complement strand
AGCTGAGGGAGAGGCGAAATGAGGTGGGGAAAAAGAAGTGGGGGGATGATAGAGGGAAGTGACATCAGTGTTGGGTAGAAAGCAGCCATAAACTCGCATCATGCTTTCTCTGTGGTCCTCACGTCACACATTGTAGACCACAGTTGTATGACGTCAAAGACTTGCCAAATGCACAATAACTGGGACACACGTGAGAGTGAAGAGGGAGCATGCAAGTGGGAGTCCCCCCGGGATACGGCCGAGGAAAAAGGCTGTTTGGCCCCAGATCCTGAGAAAGGAAGGAATTGACCGGATACTTCTGTCCTGAACTTTGCAGCCCCCAGCACCCTGCACTTCCTTGCCTTGTCCTGGTTTGACCCGCCTGCCCTCTGATCGTTTCATCTGTTGGATTTAAAAAGCGGAGAGCGGAGGACTCCTTGTGTCGTCATTTTGTCTGGAGTTGGTGGCAAGTTACTTAATATGTGTTTCTGTCTCTTTTCTATTTCGTGAGGAATCAACTTTGTGTGCGCATGGGTGTGCGTGTGCGTGAGCGTGTGCGTGTGCTTGTGTGTGTGCGTGGGCGGCTGCAGACGATGAACGCGGTGTTTGAGGTGGCGGGCGATGTGGTGCAGCCAAAAATGGCGCACGATCTCATGCGCCTCATTGCGGAGGGCAGTGGCGCCGATGACGATGGTGATGCCGACGCCGACTCTAAATTGCGATCATCTGCGGTGAGACTATGCTGTCGTGCTGGGTCATGGTCTGCTGCGAGACGCGACTGTCTCGGGCATAGCATGGCATAGTGCTTGGCATGTGCAGAAGTGACGCTACACTGTGACAGTGAATTGCACTCACACTTTTGCGTCCACACTTGTGCGTTGGCCGGCTTTCTCTGGTCATGGTCAATTCAAAAGAAGCACGATGGTCTCCTCGCTCTTGCCTTTTGCCAGCCACATGTTGGACCAGGGCCGCACTGGCTTCCGCTGCCAGCTGCGCAGCCGTGCCGGCCTCATGCATCCATGCCAGCATCACTGCATGCGGCGGTGCTTCAGCATCCCATGCTTGCCTCCTTGTGCTGTGCATCTGTGCACTCAGCTCGTACCCTTGCTGCTGCCTTGGTTTAGTCCGGCTGTACCGCCGTCAGGTGTGAATGAGAATGTGTGTGTGTGTGTGTGTGTGTGAGAGAGAGAGAGAGAGAGAGAGAGAGAGATAGAGATATATATATATATATAGAGAGAGAGAGAGAGAGAGAGAGAATGTAGCAAGAGAATGTCGACGGTGAGAATGCACCATTGATGTGACCAGAGGAGATGAGCGGAGAAGCGAGAGTGACAGAGCAAAGTGCTCCAGTGCTCCAGTGCTCCAGTGCTCCAGTTGGCTTGGGCTTGCTCCGAATGTCTTGGCCTTGCTCCATTTGTCTTTGCCTTGCTCCAGTTATACTTGGCTTGCTCCAGTTGTCTTGGACTTGCTCCAGTTGTCTTGGGCTTGCTCCACTTGTCTTGGGCTGCTCAAGTTGTCATGGCCTTACTCCAGTTCTCTTGGGCTTGCTTTAGTTGTCTTGGCCTTAGTCGAGTTGTCTTGGGCTTGCTCCAGTTGTCTTGGGCTTGCTCCAGTTGTCTTGGCCTTGCCCCAGTTGTCTTGGGCTTGCTCCCATTCTCATGGGCTTGCTCCAATTCTCTTGGGCTTACTCCGGTTGTCTTGGGCTTGCTCCAGTTGTCTTGGGCTTGCTCCAGTTGTCTTGCCCATGCTCAAGTTGTCTTGTGCTTGCTCCAGTTGTCTTGGCCTAGCTCCAGTTGTCTTGGACTGGCTTCAGTTGTCTTGGGCTTGCTCCAGTTGTATTGGGCTTGCTCCAGTTGTCTTGGCCATGACAAGACAACTGGAGCAAGGCCAAAGCAACTGGAGTAAGGCCAAGGCAACTGGAGCAAGGCCAAGACAACTCGATCAAGCCCAAGACAACTGGAGCAAGCCCAAGACAACTGAAGCCAGTCCAAGACAACTGGAGCTAGGCCAAGACAACTGGAGCAAGCCCAAGACAATTGGAGCAAGCCCAAGACAACTGGAGCAAGCCCAAGACAACTGGAGCAAGCCCAAGACAACTGGAGCAAGGCAAAGACAAGTGGAGCAAGCCCAGGAAAACAAGAGCAAGTCCAAGACAACTGGAGCAAGTCCAATATAACTAGAGCAAGGCATAGACAACAGGAGCAAGGCCAAGACAACTGGAGCAAGCCCAAGACACCTGGAGCAGTGGAGCACTGGAGCACTGGAGCACTTCGCTCTACCACTCTCGCTTCTCTGCTCATCTCCTCTCCTCACATCAATGGTGCAGTCTCACCGTCAGCATTCTCTTGCTACACTCCTCTCTACCTCATAAATCAACCTCACTTCCTGCAACGTCCTTTTCCACGCTTCTGGCTATGTCTTGGCTTCCCTCAAGGCTCTCTGCTCTAGCTTTCCTTCTTTGGCGCTCCCGCATACTGCATTGCTTCTACTTGCTTCTCCTTCCACTCTCTCTGCACCTGCTCGTTAAACTCCATACAACTCCATACAACTCTGTACAACTATGTAAAACTGTGTACAACTCTGTCCAACTCCGTACAACTCCGTACAATGCAATACAACTCCGTACAACTCCGTACAACTCTCTACACCGCTGTACAACTTTGTACAACTCCATATAACTCCGCTCAACTTGGTACAACTCCGTACAGCTCCGTACAAATGTGCACAACTCAGTACACCTCTATACAACTCTGTACAATCCCGTAAAACTCCACACCATGTTGTTAAATACCTTACAGTTTATTACAACTATGTACAACTCCGTACAACTCCATACAAAGATGTACAACTCCATTAAACTCCGTATAACTCTGAACAACTTCGTTCAACTCCGTAAAATATGCTACATTTCCGGACAACTTCGTACAACTCCGTACAACTCCATACAAAGATGTACAACTCCATTAAACTCCGTATAACTCTGAACAACTTCGTTCAACTCCGTAAAATATGCTACATTTCCGGACAACTTCGTACAACTCCGTACAACTCCATACACCTCTGTACAACTCCGTACAACTCTGTACAACTTTGTATAACTGTGTACTACTCTGTACAACTCCGTACAACTATATACGACCCTGTACATACTTGTATAGCGCTGTACAACTCTATCTTACTCCGTACAACCCCGTACAACTCCGTACAACTCTGTACAACTCCGTACAACTTTGTACAACCGCGTACATCTCCATACAACTCCGTACTACTCTGGACAACTCCATAAAACTCCGTACAACTCCATACAAGTCCGTAAAACTCTTTACAGCTCGGTACAGCTCCGTACAACTCCGTACAACCCAATGCAACTCTGTAAAAATTGCTACAACTGTGTACAACTCCGTACCATTGAGTACAACTCTATACTACTCCGCATAACTCCTTTAAGCTCTGTACATTTTTTTACAGCTCTGTACATCTCCTATATCTCCGTACGACTCCATACGACTCTGTACAACTCCGTACTGCTTGGTAAAACTCTCTACATTTATGTATATCTCCGTTCAAATCTGTGCAACTCTTTACAAACTCCGTACAGCTCCGTAAATCTCCGTCCAACTCCTTTTAACTCCATGCAACTCTGTACAACACTGTACAACTCGCTACAACTCCGTACAACTCCGTACAACTCACTACAATTACGTACAAATCTGTACAACTTTGTACAACTCTGCACAACTTCGTACAACACCGTATAACTCCATACAATCCGTACAACTCTGTACATCTTTGCAAACCTCCGTACAACACCGTACAACTTTGTACAGCTCTGGACAGTTTTGTACAGCTCTGGACAACTCTGTACAACTCTGTGCAACTTTGTACATCTCCGTGCAACTCCGAACAACTCCGTACAACTCAGTACAACTCCATACAACTCCGTACAACTCTGTACAAGTTGTGAAATCCCGTACAATCCCATACAACTCCGTTCAACTATGTTGAACTCTGGACAACTATGGACAACCTTGTACAACTGCGTACAGATCCGTACAAGTCCAAAAAACTCCGTACATCTCTGTACAACTCCGAAAGACTCCTTACAACTTGCTACAGCTCCGTATAACTCCGTACAACTCCGTACAACTCTCTACAATACTGTACGACTCCATACAAAACCGTACAACTCTTTACAACTTGCTACAACTTGCTACAACTCCGTACAACTATGTACAGCTCCGTACAACTCTGTATACCTTTGTACAACTTTGTAGAATTCCGCAAAACTCTGTACAACTCCGCAAATATCGCTACAACTCTGTGCAGCTCCATATCACTCCGTACAACTCCGTACAAACCCGTTCAACTCCAAATAATTATGTACAACTCTGTACAACTCCATACAAGTCCGTACGGCTTGGTACAGCTCCGTACAAGTCCATAGGACTTCGTACAACTCCACTCTATTCCGTAAAATATTTCTACACCTGGCTCCAAATCCGAACAACTGCGTTCAACTCCATACAATTTTGTACAACTCCATACAACTACGTACAACTCCGTACAACCCCCTAAAACCCCTTTGAACTCCCTATGACTCCAGACGGCTCCGTAAAACTCCGTACAACTCCAAACAACCCTGTACAGATTGCTACAACTCCGTTCAACTCTGTACAGCTGTGTACAGCTCTGTACAACTGCGTACAACTTCGTACAACTCTGTACAACTCTGTACTACTCCAGATAACTCGGTATAGCTCCTTACAACTCTGTACAACTCCGTACACCTCTGTTCAAATAGTAACTCTGTACAACACCCTACAACTCTTTACAACTCCGTATAACTCTGTACAACTCCCTACAACGCCGGTCATTTCCGTACATCTCCGTACAACTACGTACAACTCCATACAACTACATACCACTCCATACAACTTGCTACAAATCCATACAACTCTGTACAACCTGGTACAACTCCGTACAACTCTGTACAGCTTCGTACAGCTTGGTGCGACTCTGTATAACTCCTTCCAACTCCGTACAACTCAATACAACATCCTACAACTACGTACAGCTTCGTACAACTATGTACAGCTTGCTAAANCAACTCTGTACAACTCCGTACAGCTCTGTTCAAATCACAGTAACTCTGTACAACACCCTACAACTCTTTACAACTCCGTATAACTCTGTACAACTCCCTACAACGCCGGTCATTTCCGTACATCTCCGTACAACTACGTACAACTCCATACAACTACATACCACTCCATACAACTTGCTACAAATCCATACAACTCTGTACAACCTGGTACAACTCCGTACAACTCTGTACAGCTTTGTACAGCTCGGTGCGACTCTTTATAACTCCTTCCAACTCCGTACAACTCAATACAACATCCTACAACTACGTACAGCTTCGTACAACTATGTACAACTCGCTAAAACTTCGTATAACTTTGTATAACTCCGTACACCTCTGTACAACTACGCAAAAGTCCATACAGCTCCGTACAACTACGTACATCTTTGTATATCTCCGTATAATACTGTACAATTCCGCACAACACTGTACAACTCCATAAAAATCCATACAAATCTGTACAACTCCATACTACTCCGTACAACTTTTGTACAACTTTATAGAAATATATGCGAACTGTACAGCTCCGTACAACTTTGTCCAACTCTGTTCAATTCTCCACAACTCCATTCAACTCCGTACAATCCCCCTACAACTCCCTACAGCTCCCTTTGAGTCCACACAAATCTGTACATCTCTGTACAACTCTGTACAACTCTATACATCTCTGTACAACTCCGCACTACTCCTTACAACTCCGTACGACTCTATTCAACTCTGTGTAACTTAGTAAACCTTTATACATCTCAGCAAAATCCCGTACGGTTACGTACAACTCCGTACAACTCCGTATAATTCTGTACAAATCACTACAACTATGTAAAAAACCATACAACTCTAGTTACCTCCATACAACTATGTGCAACTCCATAAAACTCGGTAGAACTCTGTACACTTCCGTACAACTTTGTAATACTTTGTACAACTTTGAACAACTCCGTACAACTCCGTACAACTCCGTACAGCTCCGTACAACTCCGTACAACTCCGTAAAACCCCGTACAACTCCGTACTGCTTGCTACAACTCGCTTTAGCTCTGTGCAATTCTGTAAAACTTTGCCTAATTTCGTACAACTCTTTACACCTCCGTACATCTCTGCACAACTCTGTACAAATTGTTACAACTCTGTACAACTCCGTACAGCTCCATACACTTCCGTACAATACCGTACAACTCCGTACAACTTTATAAGCCTTTGTACGACCCCGTACAACTCATTTCATCTCCGTATAACTCCGTACGACTATGTACAAATTTCTACAACTGCGTACAACTCCGTACAACTTTGTACAACCTTGTAAAGCTGTGTACAACTCAGTACAACTCTTTACAACTCTGTACGACTCGCTACGTCTCTATACATCTCCGGACAACTCCGAACAACTCCATACAACTCCGTACAACCATGTACAACTCTATACAGTCCGTATAGATCCATACAACTCTGTACAACTCCGTACAACTGCGGACAACTCCACTGAACTCAGTTAAAATCCTACAATACGCTAAAACTACAAACGGTTCCGTACAGCTCCATACGACTCAATATAACTTTGTATGACTACATACAACTCCGTACAACTCCATACAACTCCGTACAACTCCATACATCCCCATACGACCGTACATCTCCGTACAACTCCGTACAAATTGCTACAACACTGTACAACTCCGTATAGCTCCGTACAAGTCGGTACAACTCCATACAACTCCGTATAACTTTGTACAATTTCGGACCGTCGGTCGGAATCGACCAACTATCGGCACCACATCATTGGTGACGATGTCTCCGTCCAATACCAACAGTCCCACCAAACACGTCCTCGGCACGGCGACCAGCTGACCAGGCGACACAGTCCCTACTACCGGACAAGACATCTAGACCACAAAACCTCGCTGATGTCTTCCTCAATCTCCAAGCCGCCTACGTGCCTCGCACAACTGATCGGGCACCCTCGATCCATAGCAGCAACAGCAACAGCAAAGCGGCTACGGCGAAGACGTTCGCACCGCCCTCCATGAGCACTCTGGGAAGGACACATGCGTAGTTCCTGACTATATAAACTGCTGTAGGTAGTACTAGCTCTTGCCTCCGTTGTAATCCTCATTCAGTCATGCTAAAGCTCCTTCATTTCCGCTGCCCGCCTCCGCGTCGTGGTAATCCACTCCTTTCCGCTGCCCGCCTCTGTGCTGTGGGACTTCACTCATCTTCGCTGCCCGTATTCGTGCCGTAGCACACCATCTCCTTGTTGGCATTCATTGAATCCCGCTCATCTCCTCAGGGCGCCCCTCGGTACTGCGGTCCCACTTACTATGCCCGCACCATACGGTGTTGCACCCAAGTCTTCACCGCTTGCCTCTACACTGCTAAATCATCATCACAGTACTCCAGCGCTCCGATGCACCTTCTACCTTCTGCAACTTATTCTTTGACGTCGTCAGCTCTTCAGCTTCCAGCACCTTCACCAAAGCTTCCGTCTGACCTGTTTTGCTCCTAACTTACCTCCACCGACTTCCTAAGCTTCCTGCATTTTCCTGACACCACTGCGCAGCCAGTTCGCACCACTCCGCAACCAGTTCCAACCACTCCGCAACCAGTTCGCACCACTCCGCAACCAGTTCGCAACACTCCGCAACCAGTGCGCACCACTCCGTAACCAGTTTGCACCACTCCACAACCAGTTCGAACCACTCCGCAACCAGTTTGCACCTCTTTGCAACCAGTTCGCACCACTCCGCAACCAGTTTGCACCACTCCGCAAGCAGTTCACACCACTCCGCAACCAGTTCGCACCACTCCGCATCCAGTTTGCACCACTCCGCAACCAGTTTGCACCTCTTCGCAACCAGTTCGCACCACTCCGCATCCAGTTTGCACCACTCCGCAACCAGTTTGCACCTCTTCGCAACCAGTTCGCACCACTCCGCATCCAGTTTGCACCACTCCGCAACCAGTTTGCACCTCTTCGCAACCAGTTCGCACCACTCCGCATCCAGTTTGCACCACTCCGCAACCAGTTTGCACCTCTTCGCAACCAGTTCGCACCACTCCGCATCCAGTTTGCACCACTCCGCAACCAGTTTGCACCTCTTCGCAACCAGTTCGCACCACTCCGCATCCAGTTTGCACCACTCCGCAACCAGTTTGCACCTCTTCGCAACCAGTTCGCACCACTCCGCATCCAGTTTGCACCACTCCGCAACCAGTTTGCACCTCTTCGCAACCAGTTCGCACCACTCCGCATCCAGTTTGCACCACTCCGCAACCAGTTTGCACCTCTTCGCAACCAGTTCGCACCACTCCGCATCCAGTTTGCACCACTCCGCAACCAGTTTGCACCTCTTCGCAACCAGTTCGCACCACTCCGCATCCAGTTTGCACCACTCCGCAACCAGTTTGCACCTCTTCGCAACCAGTTCGCACCACTCCGCATCCAGTTTGCACCACTCCGCAACCAGTTTGCACCTCTTCGCAACCAGTTCGCACCACTCCGCATCCAGTTTGCACCACTCCGCAACCAGTTTGCACCTCTTCGCAACCAGTTCGCACCACTCCGCATCCAGTTTGCACCACTCCGCAACCAGTTTGCACCTCTTCGCAACCAGTTCGCACCACTCCGCATCCAGTTTGCACCACTCCGCAACCAGTTTGCACCTCTTCGCAACCAGTTCGCACCACTCCGCATCCAGTTTGCACCACTCCGCAACCAGTTTGCACCTCTTCGCAACCAGTTCGCACCACTCCGCATCCAGTTTGCACCACTCCGCAACCAGTTTGCACCTCTTCGCAACCAGTTCGCACCACTCCGCATCCAGTTTGCACCACTCCGCAACCAGTTTGCACCTCTTCGCAACCAGTTCGCACCACTCCGCATCCAGTTTGCACCACTCCGCAACCAGTTTGCACCTCTTCGCAACCAGTTCGCACCACTCCGCATCCAGTTTGCACCACTCCGCAACCAGTTTGCACCTCTTCGCAACCAGTTCGCACCACTCCGCATCCAGTTTGCACCACTCCGCAACCAGTTTGCACCTCTTCGCAACCAGTTCGCACCACTCCGCATCCAGTTTGCACCACTCCGCAACCAGTTTGCACCTCTTCGCAACCAGTTCGCACCACTCCGCATCCAGTTTGCACCACTCCGCAACCAGTTTGCACCTCTTCGCAACCAGTTCGCACCACTCCGCATCCAGTTTGCACCACTCCGCAACCAGTTTGCACCTCTTCGCAACCAGTTCGCACCACTCCGCATCCAGTTTGCACCACTCCGCAACCAGTTTGCACCTCTTCGCAACCAGTTCGCACCACTCCGCATCCAGTTTGCACCACTCCGCAACCAGTTTGCACCTCTTCGCAACCAGTTCGCACCACTCCGCATCCAGTTTGCACCACTCCGCAACCAGTTTGCACCTCTTCGCAACCAGTTCGCACCACTCCGCATCCAGTTTGCACCACTCCGCAACCAGTTTGCACCTCTTCGCAACCAGTTCGCACCACTCCGCATCCAGTTTGCACCACTCCGCAACCAGTTTGCACCTCTTCGCAACCAGTTCGCACCACTCCGCATCCAGTTTGCACCACTCCGCAACCAGTTTGCACCACTCCGCAACCGGTTCACACCACTGAGCAACCAGTTCGGACCACTCCACAACCAGTTCGTGTCAGAATAAAACCCACTGACCACAAGTCTGACCCAACAATGCCAAATATCAAGGAAGTACCCCAAGCGAAGACTGGCAGTCCTCGAGAGCATAAATCATCAGAATACTCTCGTCGGAACCGGATCACCTCAACCAAGCGAGCGAGATCGCCGCCCAACCTGACCGGTCATCCACGAACCGGAACCGGCCGTTCTCCACGACTAACCAATGGTCAAAGCCCCGCACGCCCCGATCCTCACTACACGACACCAACGCGACACACTGACCCACGTCCGCCCGACTACAACTACGCACCACCACGCTGCCCTGCAACACCATGGATGTGGGCCAACCAGAGTAAACTCGCGAGTCCCGCACGAAGCCACGAAGTGGCTCCGAGCCCCGAACCGCCATCACCAGCATCATGGTGGCTGTGGCACTACACCTCGCACCGCCCACCATAGACGGCACGACTTAGTAGGAGCCAGACTTGCAGTAGTACTTAGGGGTAGTCCTAGCACTCTTTGTCTCTTGCCTCTTGTCAATTCATCGAATTTATCATATCGCTTTGCTTCAATAGCTCAGTCCCTCGCTTCCGCTCCGTCCGTTGCCATCTCCTTGCTATCTCAATCACCAGTCCTTTGTTGCCTGCGCACCTTACCTGTCTGCTACCGCTCTACGTCAACGATTCACTTTAGAGCCTTCGATCCGCCTTGGCGCTGGGCTGTAACCCCGCGCCTCGGCTCTGCATGACGATCTGTGATTCAGCACGTCCATCCTTCCTTCCATGCAAGGATCATCGCCCATCATCTGCCTTGGCCTAATGCTGCACTCACTTAACTCTCTCATCCCCTCCTCCGTGTGTCACCAGACTGACATCAGCCTGTTGTCAGTGTCCCGCAGCTTCGATGTCGCTTCTGTCTCTGACCTAAAACTGCATTCTTGCCCGTTTCCTGCCCTCACACCCTCCCGCAAAATTCTGACAGTTCGCACCTCTTCAAAACCAGTTCGCACCACTCTGCAGCCAGTTCGCACCACTCTGCAAGCAATTCGCACCACTCTGTGTTGGAAAAAGAGCAACCGTCCAATTCTCTTCATCAACTGATCTACTAGGCTCGGCACACCATTCACAAAAGGAAAAGCAAGAGGGCCAAGAGAGATATCCTCATCTCTCTCTCGATCCTCCTGTCTATCCTACATGGCGGGACATGGTATGACTGTGGGCAGGCCTCTTTAGGCGTCCCACTGATCCATCCATCCGCAGCCCTACTCTCTCTACTCATCCTTTGGGAGCTCCATAGAGCTGACAGAATAACTCTACCGGACAAGATATATTTGGACAGTTATTGGACAAACAGGGTGTGTGGTTTGGCAGACGAAGCAAGATTGCGAGCATGAGCTCCTCTCGACTCTGAGTCTGCTAACGTGGCGAGGAACAGAAGCACGCGCAAGACACTGCTCTTTCTAAAGATGGATCCTGCGCTCATGAATCGCGCAAAGGCAGTTGGAAGAATCACGGCCATCGCCGAGTCAAGAGGTGCGGTCCTTTTGTCATCTCAGGATGACCGGCCGAGAGATTGGCGACTACGAGAAGCTACCGCAGATCCTGACGATCTAGTCCGTGGATCACACCGAGGACACTGGGCATCTGCCAACCTCGGTCTGCCGATGACCAGAGATCATCGAGTGGTGTCCAACAGATCTTGTGGCCGAGAACCGGAAGACACAAGGATACCGGACTGTTCAACACTTGTACTTTTCTACTCTTAGTTAGTACAGACATACAAGTAGCCGTAGTTTTGTGTTTGCTATTACTTTGTCTGTGTGTAACCATTCTGAGTAAGCTTGGTACCATTGGAAAGCTTGTGAGACGAGTCGTGTAACTGTGCCTTCATCTCACCTTCTTGAATCGCACAATCAGTGACATTGTTCAGGCAAGAGTACCTGTGTGTATGAGAGTGGTAACACGTGTATGAGAGAGTATTACCGACAGTTCAGTAGAAGATTGAGAAAGTTGACCTATCAGAGTACTGTGTCTGAAGACTCCTAAAGATCTTGGTATGTAAATCTCAATATTTGGTATCAGAGCAGGTGGCGTCTTCAGATCTACAATCATGGCAGCAACAATCAACCATGGAGACCACTTCAAAGTCGCGCCGTTTGACGGCGATGGCTACCATACATTCGCATTCAACATCGAGATTGGTTTTCTAAATAAGGGCCTATGGGGAGTTATCTGCCATCCTCCCACTGACACATTACCTGCAGGATTGTCATCTGAAGAACAAATCAGTTGGAAGCGGCGCTGTGATCAGGCCTTTTGGCACTAAACTTAACAGAACTACTCAAGTTTATCATCAGAGACAACAATCCAACCAACTGCCCAAGGAAAGCATGGAAGGCCCTGAAGAGTCGCTATGAAAGGAAAAGCGACGTTGAACTGGGAAGTCTCTTGACAGAGTTCCACACACAACGGATGGAAGAAGGAATACGCTTGGAAGATGATGTGTCCCATCTCAAGCACCTAGCAAGCCGTATCGCATCGATGAGAGAAGCCATCTCCGAGAGAGTTCTATTACTAACTCTTTTTTGTGGACTACCTGCTAGATTCAAAGACACCGTCAACCGCCTTCTGACCTTTCAGAAACAAGGGAAGACCTTTGATGCTCAACTGGCTGAACTTCAAACAACACTACAGCAAGCCATTGACGCAGAAGGAAGAGCCGCCGGTTGGGTACTTGGTGCCGTCGCAGGAGCAGCTGCAGCAGCAGCACCACCCGGATATCAACCATACTCATTGACTCCGGAGAAGGCTGTTGAAGAACTCATGATGGTTGAACAACAACATATCAAGGACAATGGAGGAGAAGCTGGCCTTGTGACCAAATATCAAGGACAAAGGACAAAAACGTTTGGAAGCTATGGTAACGGCAGTCAGGGCTCACTCACACGCTCCAACAACAAAGATTCAGGAACCCCTCATTCACCACGAGGATATGTTCCTCCAACTGATCGAGTGTGCTGGACGTGCAAGCAAAAAGGGCACATTGCCGTGGATTGCTCCAAACGACGTCCAAGCTTTGCTCGTCACTATGGCTCCCAATGACGACATCAAGCAATGCTGACTACTTACATGTCCACTGTGGCCGCGTTTCTTACAGGATCTACAAAAGCACAGGAACAATCAGACGGAGAAGATAATATTCAGTTGAGCCTCCTATCTGAAGGACCAACCATGTCTGACATGGACATGTCAGCAACATCGCCGGAACCTTTATTCTATGACTCAGAACCAGCATATTCTGCACATCACATCCTGACTGAAGAAGAATTTGTGACTGAAGAGTTGGCCATGTGCTCCACCGACAGTGTCCTTCTCCTGGCTGCTGTCATCTTGGCATGGATCATGACTCCGGGTGTACGAAACATATGACCTGCAAAAAGGACTTGTTCGTCAACTTTAAACGTTTTGTGACGCCACGAGAAGTCGGTCTTGGTGATGGAAGAACTATCCCTGCCTACGGCCAAGGAACAGTGAGAGTTGGGATTAAGTGCAACGGAAAACCGGCAACAAGGACATTTGAAGATGTACTTTACGTCCCAGACCTTGCCGCAAATCTTCTCTCATTCACCAAGCTCAACGACAAAGGCTTCAAGGTAATGTTTGGCACTGACAAGAGCTGTAAGGTGTACAACCAAGCACCGCAACTGGCAGCCGTGGCTACACGGGTGGGAAATCTGACCATCCTTGACACCAGTGAACCATCAAGACATTCAGCAACGCAAGAGATAGCCTTTGTGGCTTCTGCTCCTCCACCAACAAAGACATCTCTGGCAAACCCAGTAGAACTATTGCACAAGCGGCTAGCACATGTCAGCTATTCAACTATATCAAAAATGGCTGCAGATTCAATTGCTCATGATCTTCCGGACAGCCTACTGCAAGACAAAGATGCACCTATATGCGGTGGCTGTATCACAGGCAAACAACATCGAGCGTCTTTTCAAACACTCCCGTCACATGGGACTCATAAGTGTCTGGAACTCGTCCACATGGATCTGTGTAATATCAAGGAAGGCTCCCTCTCCAACAAGCAATGCTTCCTCATTTTGGATGATTTTTCACACATGGTCTGGACTCGGAGTCTCCGCTTCAAATCTGCTGCTGTCAAAGAAAGTAAAACCTGGGTTCGACAGGTTGAAAACGGAACCAGCCTGACCGTGAAGAAGATCTGAACTGACAACGGGACAGAGTTCGTCAACCGCAACCTCAAGGCCTTCTACGATGAAAGAGGCATTCAGCATCAAACCACAGTGCCATACACTCCACAACAGAATGGCAAAGCCGAAAGGATGAATCAGACTCTCCTTGAAAGAGTCCGGACCATGCTTCATACGGCC
>SZWC01004443.1:123248-138954 GCA_023375785.1 Penium margaritaceum | reverse complement strand
AACCCGTCAGTTTGCGATGCAAACCGGCGGTTGGGGGGGTGGGGGATTTTTCTTGCGGATGATAAGGCGGTTGACAGCCTGCGCGTCAAGAGGTGCAGGTGGCTCCTGCCTCCGGATAGGCAAGGAGGACTGCTTGCGCGTCTGAACTGACGCGCAGGCAGTCCTGCGCCATATACGGAGGCAGCTACCGCGAGGTTCAATTTTGTTTTGGCCCTCGGTCGTGATCAGGACTGCCCCAGCGCCCTTTTTTTGTTCGGTCTACCATATGGTTGGGCTGGGGACACACCCAGACAACTTAGCTAATGAACCCGGGGCCCCAATGTGGACTCTCTACCTATGCTTCACGTGTGGATAAGAGTTTGATGACCCTTATTCTTAAGATGCATAAAAGTGAGGATTTAGTCTGGGAGTGGATATGCCATGGATGAAAGTAGGGGACTGTCGAGTTTTAGCCCATTCTGAGCACTTCTTGTCCTCGTCAATCGTCGATCGTCGATCACTTGCTCCAAGGGATAGAGATCAATCGTCGACCTCAATCGTCGATCACTTAGTAGGGTGTTCAACATAGCTTACACATACCTACATGCACTTACACGCACTTACATGCACTTACACATACTTATACACACTTACACGCACTTACACGCACTTGCACGAACTTAAACTGTACTTATACGCACTTACACGTACTTACACGCACTTACACACACTTACATACACTTTTAGCACTTACACGCACTTAAACGCACTTACACGAATGTACACGTACTTACACATACTAACACTCACTTACACAAACTTCAATCACACTTATACGCACTTACATGCACTTACATGCTCTTACATGTACTCACACGCACTAACTCACACTTACATGCACTTACACACACTTATACACACTTACACGCACTAACACATACTTACACCCAATTACACACACTTACACGCACTAACACGTACTTACCACGCACTTACACGCACTTACACGCACGTACACGTACTTACACGCACTTACACGCACTTATACAAACTTAAATTCACGTACAAAAACTTATACATATTTAAACACACTTACACGCACTTACATGCACTTACACGCACTTACACGTACTCATACACACTTACAGGCACTTACACGTACTTACACACACTTATACGTACGTACATACACTTACATGCACTTACACGCACTTACATGCACTTAAACGCACTTATACGAACTTACATTCACTTACACAAACTTACACGTACTTACACGCACTTACACGCACTTACACGCCTTTACATGCACGTACACGTACTTACACGCACTTACAGGCACTTACACGTACTTATACATACTTACATGCACTAACACGTACTTACACGCACTTACACACACTCACACACACCTACACGTACTTACACGTACTTACATGCACGTACACGTGCTTACAGGCACTTACATGCACTTACACGCACTTACACGCACTTGCTTGTACTTACACATACTAACAGGTACTAACACGCACTTACACACACTTACACGCACTTACAGGCAGTTACACGCACTTACACGCACTTACACATACTTACACGCACTTTCTTACACTTACACGCACTTACATACACTTACACGCATTTACACGCACTTATACACATTCACACGCACATATACAAACTTTCACGTACTTACATGTACTTACACACACTTGTACGCACTTACACGTACTTACACAAACTTACACGTATTTAAACCACACTTACACGCACTTACACACACTTACATGCACTTACACGCACTTACACGCACTTACACACACTTGCACGTACGTACACACACTTACATGCACTTACACACACTTACATGCACTTGCACACACTTACACACACTTACAAGCACTTACACGCACTTACACGCACTTACACACACTTACACGTACTTACACGCACCTACTCGCACCTACACGCATTTACACGTACTTACACGCACTTACACGCACTTACACGCACTTACATGCACTTACACACACATACACACACTAACACGCACTTACACGTACTTGCATGCACTTACACGCCCTTCCACGTACTTCCATGTACTTATACACACTTACACATACATAGTCACTCTTACACTCACTTACACGCACTTACACGTACTTACACCTACTTACACAAACTTACACAAAATTACACCCACGTAAACTGCACTTACATGCACTTACACACACTTAGATGTACTTACACGCACTTACACACACTTTCACGTACGTACACACACTTACACAAACTTACACGCACGTACACGTGCTTACATGCACTTACACGTACTTATACATACTTACTTATACTTACACGTACTTACACGTACGTACACGTACTGACACGCACTTACACACACTTATACGCACTTACACGAACTTACACGCACTTACACGTACTGATACATACTTAAACGCACTTACACGCACTGACATACACTTACACATACTTATACGCACTTTCACGCACTACACGTACTTATACAAACTTGAATTGCATTTACACGCATTTACACACACTTACACGCACTTACACGCACTTACACGCAGTTACATGCATGTACACAAACTTACACGTACTTACACGCACTTACATTGACTTACACGAACTTAAACCGTGCTTGCACACACATACATGCACTTACACGCTCTTACACACACTTACACACAATAACACGTACTTACACACACTTACATGCACTAACAAAAACTTATACGAGACAATACCCACTTCAACTGCACTCACACACACTTACAAGCACTTATATACACGTACACAAACTTACACGCACTTACACACACTTATACATACTTACACGCACTTTCTTGTACTTACACGCACGTACACACACTTACACACACTTACGTACACTTACACGTACTTACATGCACTTACACAAACTTGCACGCACTTACACACACTTATATGCACTTACACGCACTTGCACGCTCTCACACGACCTTACACGCACTTACACATACTAGCATACACTTATACACACTTACACGCACTTACACACACTTACACGTACTCACACGCACTTACAAAAACTTACACACACTTACACAAACTTACACGTACTTACATGCACTGACACGTACTTATACGCACTTACACGCACTTACACATACTTCAATGCACTCACATGCACTCACACGCACTCACACGCACTTTTACGTACTTACACACACTTACACGTACTTACACGCACTTATACAAACTTTCATTCACTTGCACAAACTTACACGTATTTACATGCACTTACATGCACTTACACGCACTAACACGAACTTACACGTACTTACACGTACTTACACATACTTGCATGCATTTACACACCCTCACATGCTCTTACACATCCTCACACGCACTTATACATTCTTACATGCACTTACACGTACTTACACGCACTTACATGCACTTACACGCATTTACACATACTTACACAAACTTAAATACACTTACACGCACTTACACGCACTTACATGCACTGACACATACTTACACGCACTTACACGCACTTACACGCACTTATACATAATAACACACACTCACACACACTCACACGCACTTACACATACTTACACGCACTTACATGCACTTACACGCACTTACACGCACTTATACATAATAACACACACTCACACACACTCACACGCACTTACACATACTTACACGCACTTACATGCACTTACACGTACTTACCACGTGCGTACACGCACTTACACGCACTTACACGCATTTACACGAACTTGCATTCACTTCTACAAATTTACACGTATTTACATGCACTTACACGCACTTACACGCACTTACATGCACTTATACATACGTACACGCACTTACACGTACTTACACGCACTTACACGCACTTACACGTACTTACACACACTTATACGCACTTACACGTACTTACACGTACTTACACAAACTTGTATTCACTTACACGAACTTACACGTACTTACACGCACTTACACGCACTTACACGCACTTACATGCACTTATACATACGTACACGCACTTACCCGTACTTACTCGCACTTACACGCACTTACACGTACTTACACACACTTATACGCACTTACACGTACTTACACGTACTTACACGTACTTACACGCACTTACACGTACTTACACGCACGTACACGCACGTACACGTACTTGTACGCACTTACACGCACTTACACGCACTTACATGCACTTATACATACGTACACGCACTTACCCGTACTTACTCGCACTTACACGCACTTACACGTACTTACACACACTTATACGCACTTACACGTACTTACACGTACTTACACGTACTTACACGCACTTACACGTACTTACACGCACGTACACGCACGTACACGTACTTGTACGCACTTACACGCACTTACACGCACTTACATGCACTTATACATACGTACACGCACTTACCCGTACTTACTCGCACTTACACGCACTTACACGTACTTACACACACTTATACGCACTTACACGTACTTACACGTACTTACACAAACTTGTATTCACTTACACGAACTTACACGTACTTACACGCACTTACACGCACTTACACGCACTTACACTCACTTACACGTACTTACACGCACTTACACGCACTTACACGTACTTGTATGCACTTACACGCACTTACACGCACTTACACGCACTCACACGCACTTACACGCACTTATACGTACCTACACATTCTTACACGCACTTACACGCACTTACACATGCTTACACGTAATTTTACGCACTTACACACACTTACACGCACTTACTTGTACTTATACGTATTTACACGTACCTACACGCACTTACACGTACTCACACACACTTACACGCACTTGCAGGTACTTACATGCACTTACACGCACTTCCAGGAACTTACACACACTTACACGAACTTACACATACTTTCACGCACTTATACGCACTTACATGTACTTACACGTACATACACGTATTTAGACGCACTTACACGCACTTACACGCACTTACGCGTACTTACACGTACTTACACACACTTACACGCACTTACACGTACTTATACGCACTTACACGTACTTACATGCACTTACACGCACTTACACGAACTTACACGCACTTACACGTACTTACACGCACTTACACACACTTACACGCACATACATGCACTTACACACACTCACACGCACTTACACGCTCTCACACGCTCTTACACGACCTTACACGTATTTACACATACTTACATGTACTTACACGCACTTACACGCACTTACACGTACTTACACATATTTACACATACTTACACAAACGTACACGCACTTACACGTACTTACACGCACTTACACGCACTGACACGTACTTACACGTACTTACATGCATTTACACGTACTTACACATACTTACACACACTCACGCACACTCACACGTACTTACACGCACTTACACACACTTACACACACTTACACACACTTACACACACTTACACACACTTACACATACTTACACATACTTATATGCAGTTACACACACTTACACGCACGTACACGTACTTACACGCCCTTATACCCACTTACACACACTTACATGCACTTATACGCACTTACATGCACTTATACGCACTTACACACACTTATACGTACTTATACGCTTTTAATTACACTTATACAAACCAACACGTACTTACACCCACTTAAACGCACTTACACGCACTTACACACACTTATATGAACCTATACGCACTTCAACCACACTTTCAAGTACTTACAAGCACTTACACACACATACACGCACTTACACGCACCTAGATGCACTTACACGCACTTAGACGCACTTACACACACTTACACGCACTTATATGCACTTATACGTACTAACATGCACTTACATGCACTTACACGCACTTAAACATACTTACACACACTTACACGTACTTACACGCACCTACACGCACCTAC
The DNA here is from genome assembly GCA_023375785.1 of Penium margaritaceum. Lineage (NCBI taxonomy): Eukaryota > Viridiplantae > Streptophyta > Zygnematophyceae > Desmidiales > Peniaceae > Penium > Penium margaritaceum. The sequence goes on along the minus strand of SZWC01004443.1, from coordinate 132,993 downwards.
ACATACTTACACGCACTAAGACGCACTTACACGCACTTACACGCACCTACACGTACTTACACGCACTATCACGCACTTACACGCACTTACACAAACTTACACAAAATTACATCCACTTAAACTGCACTTACACACACTTACACGCACTTATACGTACTTACACATACATACACGCACTTACACGCACTTACACGTACTTACACAAACTTAATCTCCACTTACACACACTTACACGCACTTACACGCACTTACACGTACTTACACGCACTTACACGCACTTACACTCACTTACACAAACTTAAACTGCACTTACATGCACTTACATGCACTAATACACTCTTACACGCACACACATGCACTAACATGCACTTACATACACTTATACACACTTACACTTACACACACTTACATGCACTTACACGCACTTACACGTACTTATACACACTTACACGCACTTACATGCACTTACACGCACGTACACGCACCTACACACACTTACACGTACTTACACGCACTTACACGCACTTGCACGAACTTACATGAACTTACACAAACTAACACGTACTTACACACACTTACACACACTTACACACACTTACACGTACTTAGACGTACTTATACGCACTTACATGCACTTTCACGTACTTACACGTACTTACACGCACTTACACGAACTTACATTCACTTACAGAAACGTACGCGTACTTACATGCACTTAAACGCACTTATACGCACTTACACGCTCTTACACCACTTACGCACACGTATACGTACTTATACGCACTTATACGCACTTACATGTACTTACACGCACTTACACGCACTTACACACACTGACACACACTTACACGCACTTACACGTACTTACAGGTACTTACACGTACTTACACGTACTTACACGCAATTACACACACTTACACACACTTACACACACTTACACATTCTTATACGCACTCACAGGAACTTACACGTACTTACACAAACTAACACGTACTTACACGCGCTTACATGCTCTTATACACACTTACATGCACGTACACGCAGTTACACACACTTACACGCACTTACACGCACTTACACATACTTACATGTACGTTCTTGCACGTACACACACTTATACGCACTTACACACACTTACACTTACTTACACGTACTTACACACACTTACATGTGTCAGGAAACTGAAGGAAGCTACTGCAAGAGAAGTGGGTGCGGTCCCAGGTGCGGGCGAGCCACAGGGCGAGCCGCAGTGTCGGAGCGCGGGCAGACCCTATTGACAACACCTCAGCAACCAAGGGACGAGCACAGACAGTAGAACAGCAATCAGTTGATACGGGAACCTGAAGCATAGCTGATAGAGGCAAGGATGATCTGACTGAAGCACTCGATGATTAGGTGGAGGCGGTGCGGAAAGGGCACGAGCCGACCCGGAGTTGGAGATGTGCAGAAGTGTGACACGGGCCATATGAAGGCCACAGCGCTGATGCGTTGATGATAGAAGATAAGGACGGCATCGAGGGAGGGCACAGCCCGGGCCTTGCGACTAGAGCTTGAACAATGATGGTGACCGCAGTGCCACAGTGTGGGCTGCCAGCGGGGCAAGCCACAACCACTGACGACGATCGCGAGTGAGTGGAGACGAACGAGCGATAACTGATGAGTGATGGATGAAGAGTGTGGCCACAGAACATGCAGGTTCGGGCTCAACACTGACGAGGCAAGAGTGAAGCGAGCAACGACGAGGAGATGTGCCACAGCCCGAAGGCGGGCAACACTGAGAGAAGGAACCATAGAATGAACTTTGGTTAAGAGATACAAACATACAACAAGGTTGTAAGTACTAAGCCTACCCTAGCCTAGAGCCGACTGCTATGGTGGCTTGTAGGAGTGGTACAGCCTGAGCCGCCTTGCTGCTGCGACTACAGCTGCTGAGTGCGGAGACGCTTTGCGACTCCGCACCGGTGTCTTGGCCGTGGAGTTCTGACCGTTGCTTGTCTTGGCGGGCAATCCACCGTTTGACCTTTTGTCTTGGAGCGAGGTCCGAGCCGCTCTAGGGTTGCCGTTGGGCCGCTCGCGCTCGATTGTGCGGGTGAAAGCGGACGGTCACCGACAGGCTTTCCGCCGCCAACAAGCGGTTTTACCGCCAAGGCCAGAAGTGCTCGGTTGGGTTTGAACCAGTAGTGCAAGCCTTCTCCTGATTTTCCGGCACGGAGTAACTTGCGAGTGTTCTGGTGAACCCGGGATTCTTGAGTGTCTTGTGAGTTTAAATTGATGTTGCTGACAACATGTACTTACACGTACTTTCTTGTACTTACACGCACTTACACATACTTACACGCACTCACACGCACTTACACGCACTTACACGTACTTACACGTACTTATACGCACTTACACACACTTACACGTACTTATACGCACTTACATACACTTACACGCACTTACACGTACCTACACACACCTACATGTACTTACACGCACTTACACATACTTACACGTACTTACACGTACTTACACATACTTACACGCACTAACATGCACTTACACGCACTTGCATGCACTTACACCCACTTATACGCACTTACACACACTTACACACACTTACACGTACTTACACACACTTACACGTACTTACACGCACTTACACGTACTTACACAAACTTACACAAAATTATACCCATTTTAACTTTACTTACACTCACTTACACGCACTTACACACACGTACACATACTTATACGCATTTACACGTACTTACACACACTTACACGTACTTTTAGCGCTTACACGCACTTACACGCACTTATATGCACTTACACGCTCTTAAATGCACTCACACACACTAACACGTTCTTATACGCAGTTACACACACTTACACACACTTACATACTTTTACACACTTACACACATTTATACACACTTACACGTACTTACATGCACTTGTACGTACTTACACGCACTTACACACACTTACACGCACTTACACATATTTACATGCACTTACACGAACTTATATTGACTTACACAAACTAACACGTACTTACACGCACTTACACGTACTTACATGCACTTACACGCACTTATACATACTTGCACGTACTTACACACACTTGCATGCAGTTACACGCACTTACACACACTTACACACACTTACACGCACTTACACGCACTTACACGTACTTACACGCACTTACACGAACTTACATTCACTTACACAAACTTACACATACTTACACGTACTTATACAAACTTATACGTACTCACACACACTTACACGCACTTACACGCACTTACACATACTTACACGCACTTTCATGCACTTACATGTACTTACACACACTTACATGCACTGAAACGCACTTACACGTACTTACACGTACTTCCACGCACTTACACGCACTTACACGTACTTACACGCACGTACACACACTTACACGCACTTACATGCACTTACACGCACTTACGTGCACTTACAGGAACTTACACGCACTTACACGAACTAACACGTACTTACACGCACTTACACACACTTACACGCACTTACACATACTTACATGTACGTTCTTGCACGTACACACACTTATACGCACTTACACACACTTACACGCACTTTCACGCACTTACACGTACTTACACACACTTACATGCACTGACACGCACTTACACGTACTTACACGTACTTACACGCACTTACACGCACTTACACATACTTACATGTACGTTCTTGCACGTACACACACTTATACGCACTTACACACACTTACACGCACTTTCACGCACTTACACGTACTTACACACACTTACATGCACTGACACGCACTTACACGTACTTACACGTACTTACACGCACTTACACGCACTTACACATACTTACATGTACGTTCTTGCACGTACACACACTTATACGCACTTACACACACTTACACGCACTTTCACGCACTTACACGTACTTACACACACTTACATGCACTGACACGCACTTACACGTACTTACACGTACTTACACGCACTTACACGCACTTACACATACTTACATGTACGTTCTTGCACGTACACACACTTATACGCACTTACACACACTTACACGCACTTTCACGCACTTACACGTACTTACACACACTTACATGCACTGACACGCACTTACACGTACTTACACGTACTTCCACGCACTTACACGCACTTACACGTACTTACACGCACGTACACACACTTACACGCACTTACATGCACTTACACGCACTTACGTGCACTTACAGGAACTTACACGCACTTACACGAACTAACACGTACTTACACGCACTTACACACACTTACAAGCACTTACACGCACGTACACATAGTTACACGTACTTACACACACGTACACACACTTACACGTACTTATACACACTTTCTTGCTCTTACACACACTTACACACACTTATACACACTTACACGTACTTACACGCACTTACACGCACTTACACGCACTTACACGCACTTACACGCCTAACACACACTTACACGCACTTACACGTACTTATACGTACTTACACACACTTACACTCATTTATACCAACTTACACGAAAATACATCCACTGAGACCACACTTACACGCACTTACACGCACTTACATGCAATGATATGAACTTATACATACTTGCATGCACTTACACACACTTACATGCACTTATATGAACTTAAACCACACTTACACTCATTTACACACACGTACACGCACTTAGATGCACTTACACGCACTTACACGCACTTACACAAACGTATACGAACTTACACACACATACACACACTTACACGCACTTACACGCACTTATACGCACTTACACACACTTACACACACTTACACGCACTTACATGCACTTACATACACTTACATGCACTTACACGCACTTACACGCACTTACACACACTTACACACACTTACACGCACTTACACGCACTTATACGCACTTACACACACTTACACACACTTACACGCACTTACATGCACTTACATACACTTACATGCACTTACACGCACTTACACGCACTTACACACACTTACACGAACTTATACATACTTACACAAACATACACGCACTTATACGCACTTACACGCACTTACACGTACTTACACACACTTACACGCACTTACACGTACGTACAGACACTTACACATACTTACACGTACTTACACATACTTACATGCAATTACACGTACTTATACAAACTTACATTCACTTACACGAACTTACATGTACTTACACGCACTTACATGCACTTACACGCAGTTACACACACTTTCATGCACTTACACGTACTTACACACATTGACACGCACTTACACGCACTTGCACGTACTTTTACGTACTTACACGCACTTACACGCACTTACTCGCACTTACACACACTTACACACAAACACTTACAAACACTTACATACACTTACACGCACTAACACGCACTTATACGCACTTGCACGCACTTACACAAACTAATACGTACTTACACGTGCTTACATGCACTTACACACACTTACATGCACGTACACGCAGTTACTCGCACTGACACGCACTTATACGCACTTATACATACTTACACGTACTCACACGTACTTACACACACTTACACACACTTACACACACTTACACATACTTACACGCACTTACACGCACTTACACGCACTTACATGCACTTATATACACTTACACGCACTTACACGTACCTACACCAACCTACACGTACTTACACGTATTTACATGCACTTACACGCACTTACACGCACTTACACACACGTACACACACTTACACACACTAACACGTACTTCCACGCACTTGCATGCACTTATACGCACTTACACGCACTTACACACACTTACACACACTTACACGCACTTACACGCACTTACATGTACTTACACGCACTTACACGTACTTACATGAACTTACAAAAATTACACCCAATTGAACTGCACTTACATGCACTTACAGGCACTTACCCGCACGTACACATGCTTACACACACTTACGTGCACTGACATGCACTTACACGAACTTAAACTGCACTTACACACACTTACATGCACTTACACGCACTTTTACGCGCTTACACGCGCTTACATGCGCTTACATATGCTTACACGCACTTACACGCACTTACACACACGTACACACACTTACACACACTCACACGTACTTCCACGCACTTACACGCACTTATACGCACTTACATGCACTTACACGTACTTACACGTACTTACACGCACTTACACGTACTTACATGAACTTACAAAAATTACACCCAATTGAACTGCACTTACATGCACTTACAGGCACTTACCCGCACGTACACATGCTTACACACACTTACGTGCACTGACATGCACTTACACGAACTTAAACTGCACTTACACACACTTACATGCACTTACACGCACTTTTACGCGCTTACACGCGCTTACATGCGCTTACATATGCTTACACGCACTTACACGCACTTACACACACGTACACACACTTACACACACTCACACGTACTTCCACGCACTTACACGCACTTATACGCACTTACATGCACTTACACGTACTTACACGTACTTACACGCACTTACATGCACTTATATACACTTACACGCACTTACACGTACTTATACGCACTTACACGCACTTACACACACTTACACACACTTACACGCACTTACACGCACTTACATGTACTTACACGCACTTACACGTACTTACATGAACTTACAAAAATTACACCCAATTGAACTGCACTTACATGCACTTACAGGCACTTACCCGCACGTACACATGCTTACACACACTTACGTGCACTGACATGCACTTACACGAACTTAAACTGCACTTACATATACTTATATGCACTTACACGCACTTACATGCACTTACACGCACGTTTAGTACTTACACACACTTACACGCACTAACACAAATGTACACCTACTTACACGCACTTACACTCACTTACACGAACTTAAACTGCACTTACACACACTTACATGCACTTACACGCTCTTACACACACTCACATGTACGAACACGTACTTATACGCTCTTACACACACTTATATGCACTTACACGCACTTATACGCACTTACATGCACTTACACGTACTAACATGCACTTACACGCACTTACACGTACTTACACACACTTACACATACTTACACACACTTACACACACTTACACATACTTACACGTACTTCCATGCACTTACACACACTTACACGCACTACTACGTACTTATACGCACTTACACACACATACACGCACTTACACACACTTATACACACTTACACGTACTTATACGCACTTATACGAACTTACACGCACTTACACAAACTTACACACACTTATACGCACTTACACGTACTTACACACACTTATACGAACTTACACGCACTTACACATACTCACACACACTTACACACACTTACACGCACTTACACGCACTTACACATACTTACACATACTTACACGCACTGACACACACTTACACATACTTACACGTAGTTACACGTACTTACACATACTTACACGCATTTACACACACTTACACGCACTTATACGCACTTACAGGAACCTACACGCACTTACACGAACTAACACGTACTTACATGCGCTTACACGCACTTACACACACTTACACCCAGGTACACGCAGTTACACGCACTGATACGCACTTACACGCACTTACACGTACTTACACGTACGTTCTTGCACTTACACGCACTTACACGTACTTACACACACTTACACACACTTACACGTACTTAAAGGTACTTAAACGAACTTACACGTACTTACACGCACTTATACGCACTTACTCAAACTTACACGCACTTGTACACACTTACACACACTGACATGCACTTATACACATTTACACGCACTTACACGCACTTACATGCTCTCACACGCTCTAATATGACCTTACACACACTTACACATACTTATATGCACTTACACACACTTACACGCACTTATACGCACTTCTACGCATTTACACGCACTTACATAAATGTACACACATATACACGTACTTACACGTACAGACACACACTTATACGCACTTACTCACACTTATACGTACTTACACATACTTACACGCACTCACATACACTTACACGTACTTACACGTACTTACACGCACTTACACACACTTTCACACACTTACACGCACTTACACGTACTTACACGCACTTACACATACTTACAGGAACTTATACATACTTACACAAACTAACACGTACTTACACGTGCTTACACGCACTTAAACACACTTACACGCACGTATACACAGTTACTCGCACTGACACGTACGTACACACACTTACACGTACTTATACATACTTTCTTGTACTTACTAGCACTTACAAGCACTTACACACACTTATATGCACTTACACGCACTTACACGTACACACACGAACATACACGCACTTACACACACTTACACACACTTACACACACTTACACGCTCTCACACGCTCTTACACGACCTTACACGCACTAACACATACTTACATGTAGTCACACGCACTTACACGCACTTACACACACTTCCACACATTTACACGTAGTTACACAAATGTACACGCACTTACATGCACTTACACGCACTGACACACACTTACAAACAATTACACACATTTATACGCACTTACACATACTTACATGCACTCACACGCAGTTATACGCACTTACACGCACTTACACGCACTTATATGCACTTACATGCACTTACACGCACTTACTCACACTTACACACACTTACATGCACTTATACATACCTACACACACCTACACACACTTACACACACTTACACGCACTTACACACACTTACACGTACTTACACACACTTACACACACTTACACGCACTAACATGCACTTACACGCACTTGCACACACTTATGCGCACTTACACACACTTACACACACTTACATGCACTTACACGCACTTACATGCACTTACACACACTTACACGTACTTACACGAACTTACACAGAATTACACCCACTTTAACTGCACTTACACGCACTTACACGAACTTAAACTGCACTTACATGCACTTACACGTACTTACACGCACTAACACGTACTTACACGCACTTTTAGCACTTACACACACTTACACGCACTTACACAAACGTACACCTACTTACACGCACTTCCACTCACTTATACGTACTTCAACTGTACTTATACACACTTACATGCAATTACACACTCTTACACACACTCACATGCACTAACACGCACTTATACGCAGTTACACGCACTTACATGCACTTACACATACTTATACGCACTTACATGAACTTACACATACTTACACACACTTACACACACTTACACGCACTTAAATACACTTACACGCACTTACATGCACTTACACACACTTACACATACTTACACGTACTTACACGCACTTACACGCACTTATACGCACTTACACGAACTTACACGTACGTACACACACATACACGCACTTACACGTACTTACACGTACTTACACGCACTTACACGCACATACACAAACGTACACGCACTTAAACAAACTTACACACACTTATACGCACTTGTACGCACTTATACGTACTTACACGTACTTACACGCACTTACACACACTTACACGTACTTACACACACTTACACGTACTTACACGCACTTACATGCACTTACACGCACTTACACGCACTTACACGCACTTACACACACTTACACGCACTTACAC
>SZWC01004443.1:111753-123000 GCA_023375785.1 Penium margaritaceum | reverse complement strand
ACTTACACGCACTTACACACACTTACACGTACTTACACACACTTACACGTACTTACACGCACTTACATGCACTTACACGCACTTACACGCACTTACACGTACTTACACGCACTTACACGCACTGACACGTACTTAGACATACTTATACATACTCACACGCACTTACACACACTTACACGCACTTACACACAGTTACACGCTCTCACACGCTCTTATACGACCTTACACGCACTTACACGCAGTTACACATACTTACACGCACTCACCCGCACTTACACGTACTTACACGCACTTACACGCACTTACACGCACTTACACGCACTTACACGCACTTACACGCACTTTTACACACTTATACGTACTTACATGCACCTACCTTCACCTACACGCACTTACACGTACGTACACGTACTTTCACGCACTTACACGCACTTACACATACTTACACACACTTACACGTACTAACACACACTTACACGTACTTGCATGCACTTATACGCACTTACAGGCACTTACACACACTTACACGCACTTACACGCACTTACATGTAGTTACATGCACTTACATGTACTTACACGAACTTACACAAAACTACACCCACATTAACTTCACTTACACGCACTTATACGCACGTACACATACTTACACACACTTACACGCACTTACACAAACTTAAACGGCACTTACATGCACTTACACGTACTTATACGCATATACACGCACTTACACGCACTTACACGCATATACACGCACTTACACGCACTTTTAGCACTTACACATACTCACACGCACTTATACGTACTTACACGCACTTACACATACTTACACTCACTTACACGAACTTACACACACTTACACGCACTTACACGCACTTACACATACTTACACGAACTTATATTCACTTACACAAACTAACACGTACTTACACGCACTTATACCCACTTACATGCACTTACACGCACTTACACGTACTTACATGCACTTACACGCACTTATACGCACTTACACGTACTTATACGTACTTACACGTACTTACACGCACTTACACACACTTACACACACTGACACACACTTACACACACTTATACACACTTACACACACTTACACGTACTTATACGTACTTACACACACTTACACACACTGACACACACTTACACACACTTATACACACTTACACACACTTACACGTACTTATACGTACTTACACACACTTACACACACTGACACACACTTACACACACTTATACACACTTACACACACTTACACGTACTTATACGTACTTACACACACTTACACACACTGACACACACTTACACACACTTATACACACTTACACACACTTACACGTACTTATACGTACTTACACACACTTACACACACTGACACACACTTACACACACTTATACACACTTACACACACTTACACGTACTTATACGTACTTACACACACTTACACACACTGACACACACTTACACACACTTATACACACTTACACACACTTACACGTACTTATACGTACTTACACACACTTACACACACTGACACACACTTACACACACTTATACACACTTACACACACTTACACGTACTTATACGTACTTACACACACTTACACACACTGACACACACTTACACACACTTATACACACTTACACACACTTACACGTACTTATACGTACTTACACACACTTACACACACTGACACACACTTACACACACTTATACACACTTACACACACTTACACGTACTTATACGTACTTACACACACTTACACACACTGACACACACTTACACACACTTATACACACTTACACACACTTACACGTACTTATACGTACTTACACACACTTACACACACTGACACACACTTACACACACTTATACACACTTACACACACTTACACGTACTTATACGTACTTACACACACTTACACACACTGACACACACTTACACACACTTATACACACTTACACACACTTACACGTACTTATACGTACTTACACACACTTACACGCACTTATACATACTTACACGCACTTACACGTACATACACGCACTTACACATACTTTCACGCACTTACATGCACTTACACGCACTTACACGCACTTACACGTACTTACATGCACTTACACACACTTACACGCACTTACACGCACTTACATGTACTTACACGCACGTACATACACTTTCACGAACTTACATTCACTTACATGAACTTACACGTACTTACACACACTCACACGTACTTACACGCACTTACACGTACTTACACGTACTTACATGTACTTACACACACTTACACGCACTTACACGTATTTACACGTACTTACACGTACGTACACACACTTACACACACTTACACACACTGACACACACTTACACACACTTACACGTACTTATACGTACTTACACACACTTACATGCACTTACACACACTTACACACACTTATACACACTTACACACACTTACGTGCACTTACACACATTTACACGCACGTACAGGAACGTATACGCACTTACACAAACTAACACGTACTTACACACACTTACATGCACTTACATGCACTTACACACATGAACACGCAGTTACACACACTTATACGCACTTCCACACACTTACACGTACTTACATGCACTTTCGTGCATTTACACGCACTTACACGCACTTACACACACTTACACGTACTTACATACACTTACACCAACATACACACACTTAAACGCACTTACACGCACTTATACACACTTATACACACTTATATGCACTTACACGCTTTTACATGCTGTGGCACGACCTTACACGTACTTAAACGCCATTACACGCACTTACAGGCACTTACACGCACTTCCACACACTTGAACGAACTTACACGCATTTACACACACTTACACCCACTTACATGCACTTATACGTACTTACACGCACTTACACACCCTTACACGTCCTTACACGCCCTTACACGCCCTTACACACCCTTAAACACTATTACATATACTTACAGGAACTTACACGCACTTACACGCACTTACACGAACTTGCATGCACTTACACACACTTACACACACTTACACGCACTTACACGCACTTCCACACACTTGAACAAACTTACACGCATTTACACACACTTACACCCACTTACATGCACTTATACGTACTTACACGGACTTACACGCCCTTACACGCCCTTACACGCCCTTACACACCCTTAAACACTATTACATATACTTACAGGAACTTACACGCACTTACACGCACTTACACGAACTTGCATGCACTTACACACACTTACACACACTTACACGCACTTACATGAATTTAAATGTACTTATATGTACTTGAATGCATTTACCCGAACTTACACGCACTTAGACGTACTTACACGTACTTACATGCACTTACATGCACTTACACGAACTTACACGTACTGACACGCAATTACACACACTTATACGCAGTTACATAAGCTTATACGCACTTACACGCACTTACAGGCACTTGCACACACTTACACGCCCTGAGACGCATTTATACACACTTACACACACTTACACATAGTTACACACACCTACACGCACTTACACGCTCTTACAAGCACTTATACGCAGTTACACACCCTTACACGCACTTACATGCCCTTACACGCCCTTACACACCCTTACACGAACTTACACACACTTACACGCACTTACACATACTTATACGTACTAACACGCACTAACACGCACATACACATACTTACACGCACTTACACGCACTTACACATACTTATATGCACTTACACATACATACACGTACGTACACGTACTTACACCCACTTACACATACTTACACGAGCTTAAACGTGCTTACACACACTTACACGCACTTACACGTACTTACACATACTTATACGCACTTATACGCACTTACACACCCTTACACGCCCTTTCACACCCTGAAACGCCATTACACGTACTTATATGCACGTATACACACGTACACTCGCTTACACACACATATACGCACTTACACGTATTTACACGCACTTACAAAAACTAACACGAAGTTACATACACCTTCACGTACTTACACACACTTACATGCAGTTACACGCACTTACACGCACTTACATGCACTTACATGCACTTACACAAACTTACACGTAGTTACACGCACTCACACGCATTTACACAAACTTACACACACTTATATGCACTTACACGCACTTATACGAACTAACACGTACTTAGACACACTTATACGCACTTACACAAACTTATACGCACTTACACGCACTTACATAAACTTGCACACAATTACACGCACTTACACGCACTTACACGCACTTACACGTACTTACACACACTTACACGAACTTACACACACTTATACGCACTAACACGCACTTACACATACTTACATGTACTTAGACACACTTACACACACTTACATGCACTTACACTCACTTATACGCACATACACGTGCTTACACGCATGTACACGTACTTATACGTACTTACACGCACTTAAACGCACTTGTACGCACTTATATGCACTTACACGAACTTACACCCACTCAAACCACACTTATACAGACATACACGTACTTCCACGCACTTACACACACTTACACACACATACACGCACTTACACACACTTACACCAGGTTAAACCACACTTACACTCACACTTACATGCACTTACACGCACTTACACGTACTTACACGCACTTATATGAACTCACACGTACGTACAAGCACTTATACACACTTACACGCACTTACACGCACTTACATGTACTTACACACACTTACACGCACTTACACGTACTTACACGTACTTACACGCACTTACTTGCACTTACACATACTTACACGCACTTGCACGCACTTACACAAACTTACAAGTGCTTACACGAACTTACACGTACTTACATCAGCTTACACACACTTACACGCACTTACACGTACTTACACGCACTTACACGTACTGACATACACTTACACATACTTAGACACACTTACACACACTTACATGCACTTACACAAACTTACACGTACTTACAAGCACTTACACACACTTACACATACTTACACACACTTACACACACTTACACGCCCTTACACACACTTACACGCACTTACATGCACTTACACGCACTTATACGCACTTATATGCACTTACACGCACTTACACGAACATGCACATACATACACACACTTACTGGCACCTACACAAACTTACACGTACTTACACGTACTTACACACACTTGCACGCACTTACACGCACTTACATGCACTTACTCACACTTACTTGCACTTGCACGCACTTACACGGACTTATATGCATTTATACAAACTTACACACACTTACACATACTTACATGCACTTACAGGTACTGACTCGCACTTACACCCACTTACACGTACTTGCACGAGCTTACACGCACTTACACGCACTTACACGCACTTACACGTACTTACACATAATTACACGCACTTACTCGCACTTACACGTCCTTGTACGCCCTTGAACGCCAATACACACACTTACACGCACTTACACGCACTTACTCTCCCTTACATGCACTTACACGTACTTACACGCACTTACACGCATTTACACGCACTTATACAAACTTACACAAACTTACATGAACTTTCACGCACTTACACACACTTATATACACTTAGATGCACTTATACACACTTACATGCACTTACATGCACTTCCACGGACTTACACAAACTTACACGCACTTTTACTCACTTATACGCACTTACACAAACTTACACACACTTACACGTACTTACACGCACTCACACGAACTAACACACACTTACACACACTTACATGCACTTACACAAACGTATACGTACTTACATGCACTTACATGAACTTGCACGCACGTACACACACTTACACGCACTTATACGCACTTATACGCACTTACACGAACTTATATGCACTTACACGCACTTACATGCAATAACACACACTAACATGCACTTACACAAACTTACACAAATTTACACCCACTTAAACTATACTTATATACACTTACACACGCTTACACGCACTTACACACACTTACACGTACTTACACACACTTACATGCACTTACACGATGTTCAACCACACTTACACTCACACTGACACGCACTTACATGCACGTACATGCACTCACGCGTACTTACTTGAACTTACACGTACTTACACGCACTTACACATACTTGCACGTACTTACACGCACTTATACGCACTTACATGTACTTACACGCACTTACACGCACTTATACATACTTACACGCATACACTTGCACTTACATGCACTTGCACGTACTTACACACACTCACATGTACTTACACGCACTTACACACACTTACACAAACTTACACGCACTTATACAAAGTTACGCGCACTTACACGCACTTACATGCACTTACACGTACTTACATGCACTGACACACACTTACACATAGTTATACGTACTTACACACACTTACATGCACTTACACGCACTTAAACGCACTTCCACGCACTTCCACATACTTACACGTACTTACACGCACTTACACGCACTTACACGCACTTACAGGCACTTACACACACACACACACTTACACACACTTATACGCACTTACACGCACGTATACATACATACACGTACGTACACACACTTATACGCTTTTACACAAACGTATACGCACTTACACACACTTACATCCACTTACATGCACTTATACGCTCTTACACGAACTTACATTCACTTACACGCACTTACACACACTTATACGTACTTACACTCACTTACACATACTTACACGCACTTACGCATACTTACACGTACCTACACAAACTTACGTGCACTTACACGCACTTACACGCACCTACATGCACTGACATGCACTTACACACACTTACACGCATATACACACACTTATACGTACTTACAGGTACTTATACGCACTTACATACACATACACACACTTACACGTACGTACACGCACTTACACGCACTTACACATACTTACACGCACTTACGAGTACTTACACGCACTTACGAGCACTTACCTGCACTTATACGCAGTTACATATACTTATACGCACTTATACCCACTTAAACAAACTGACATGCACTTACACGCACTTACACGCACTTACACGCACTTATGCGTACTTATACACATACACGCACTTACACGCACTTACACGCACTTATATGTACTTACACGCACTTACACGTACTTACACGTGCTTACACGCACTTACACCTCCTTACACGTACTTACACTTACTTACACGCACTTGCACAAACTTACACGCACTTAGACAAACTTACACGCACTTACAAGCACTTACACACACTTACACGCACTTACACACACTTACACGTACTTACACACACTTACATGCACTTACACGATGTTCAACCACACTTACACTCACACTGACACGCACTTACATGCACGTACATGCACTTACGCGTACTTACACGAACTTACACGTACTTACACGCACTTACACATACTTGCACGCACTTACACGCACTTATACGCACTTACATGTACTTACACGCACTTACACGCACTTATACATACTTACACGCATGCACTTGCACTTACACGTACTTGCACGTACTTACACACACTCACATGTACTTACATGCACTTACACACACTTACACAAACGTACACGCACTTATACAAAGTTACGCGCACTTACACGCACTTACATGCACTTACACGTACTTACATGCACTGACACACACTTACACGTAGTTATACGCACTTACACACACTTACATGCACTTACACGCACTTAAACGCACTTCCACGCACTTCCACATACTTACACATACTTACACGCACTTACACGCACTTACACGCACTTACACGCACTTACACACACACACACACACACTTACACACACTTATATGCACTTACACGCACTTATACATACATACACGTACTTAGACGCACTGAGACGCACTGACACGCACTTCTACACACTTACACATAGTTACACGCACTTACACACACTTATACGCTTTTACACAAACGTATACGCACTTACACACACTTACATCCACTTACATGCACTTTTACGCTCTTACACGAACTTACATTCACTTACACGCACTTACACACACTTATAAGTACTTACACTCACTTACACATACTTACATGCACTTACGCATACTTACACGTACCTACACAAACTTACGTGCACTTACACGCACCTACACGCACCTACATGCACTGACATGCACTTACACACACTTACACGCATATACACACACTTATACGTACTTACAGGTACTTATATGCACTTACATGCACATACACACACTTACATGTACTTACACGCACTTACACGCACTTACACATACTTACACGCACTTACGAGTACTTACACGCACTTACGAGCACTTACCTGCACTTATACGCAGTTACATATACTTATACGTACTTATACCCACTTATACAAACTGACATGCACTTACACGCACTTACACGCACTTACACGCACTTATGCGTACTTACACACATACACGCACTTACACGCACTTACACGCACTTATATGTACTTACACGCACTTACACGTACTTACACGTGCTTACACGCACTTACACGTCCTTACACGTACTTACACTTACTTACACGCACTTGCACAAACTTACACGCACTTAGACAAACTTACACGCACTTAAACGTACTTACACGTACTTACACGCACTTACACGCACTTACACACACTTACACGCACTTACACGTACTTACACACACTTGCACGCATTTACATGAAATTACACGCACCTACATGCACTTACACACACTTACGCGCACTTACATGCACTTACATGCACTTACACGCACTTACACACACTTACACGCACTTACACGAACATAAACCACAGTTACACGCAGTTACACACACTTACACGTACTACCACGTACTTACACGCACTTACACAAACTTTCATGTACCTCCAAGCACTTACACGCACTTACACGCACTGACACGCACTTACACGCACTTACACACACTTACACGTACTTACACGCACGTATACATACTTACACGTACTTACTTGCACTTACACGTACGTACAGACACTTACACGTACTTACACGCACTTACACGCACTTACACGTGCTTACATGCACTTACACGTACATGCACGCACATACTTGCACTTACACGTACTTACATGTACTTACACACACTTACACGTACTTACACGCACTTACACGCACTTACACACACTTACACGCACTTACATGCACTTAGACGTACTTACACGTACGTATATGCACTTACACAAACTTACACATGCTTACACACACTTACACGTACTTACACGCCCTTACACGCCCTTAAACACCATTACATGCACTTACAAGCACTTACACACACTTCCACACACTTACACGAACTTACATGTATTTACACAAACTAACACATACTTATATGCACTTACACATACTTACACACACTTATACGCCCTTACACGCCCTTAAACGCCATTACACGCACTTACATGAACGTACACGCACTTACATGCACTTACATAAACTTGCACGTACTTACACGCACTTACACAAACTTACACGCACTTACACAAACTTACCCGTACTTACACGCACTTACATGCACTTACATGCACTTACACGTACTTAATTTTAACACGCTTACACTTACTTAAACGCATGTACACGAACTTGAACGCATTCACACGACTTATACGCACTTACACACACTTACACGTACTTACATGAACTTACACGTACTTACACATATTTACACGCACTTACACGCAGTTACACACAAATGTATACGTACTTACATACACTTACATGTGCTTACACGCACTTACACACCCTGAAACACACTTACACACACTAACACACACTTACACATACTTAGACGTACGTACACACACTTTACGCACTTACACGCACTAACATGCACTTACACGTAGTTACACACCCTTACACACACTTACACGCACTTACACATACTTACACGCACTAACACGCACTAACACCTACTTATACACACTTACACGCACTTACCTGCACTTACACGAACTTAAACGCACATACACGCATGTACACGTACTTACACCCACTTACACATACTTACACGAGCTTAAACGCACTTACACGCACTTACACACACTTACACGCACTTACACATACTTACACGCATGTACACGCACGTACACGCCCTTACACGCCCTTAAATACCATTACACGCACTTACACACACTTATACGCACTTACACTCGCTTTCACGCAATTACACGTACTTACACGCACTTAGACACATTTACACGCACTTACATAAACTTACACGAAGTTACATACACTTTCACACAGTTACACGCACTTACACGCACTTACATGCACTTACACACATGAGTCAGCCACGGTTAGAGTATCCAATCACAGTGCAGATATACTGGGCATAACCTTGCAGGTATAAACAAGGTAGAATACTGGTGGCTCGGTGTGGCTATTGTGCGCAATGCCTTGACAAAGTTGGCATGTGCCACTGACCATGACCACAAACCTATCCAATTGACTTTTACTTCTATTGATCATAACACGAGTGAGGCACGGTCAGAATGTCCAATCACAGTGCAAATGTATTAGGCATGATCTTGCAGGTGCAAACAAGGTAAAAAACCGGCGGCTTGGTGTGGCTATTGTGCGCAATGCCTTGACAAAGTTGGTATGTGCCACTGACCATGACCACAAAGTTTACCAAGTGACTTTAACTGCTACGAATCGTAACATACTCAGCCACGGTTAGAGTGCCCAATCACAGTGCACATGTAACATGCATGACCTTGCAGGTATAAACAAGGTAAAAAACCGATGGCTTGGCACGGCTGTTGTGCGCAGTGCCTTGATAAAGTTGGCATTTGCAACTGACCATGACCACAAAGTTTACCAAGTCTCTTAAACCGCTATGAATCATAACACGAGTCAGCCACGGTCAGAGTGTCCAATCACAGTGTAAATGTACTAGGCATGATCTTGCAGGTGCAAACAAGGTAGAATACTGCTGGCTTGGTGTGGCTATTGTGCGCAGTGCCTTAACAAAGTTGGCATGTGCCACTGACCATGGCCACAAAGTTTACCAAGTGACTTTAACTTCTACGAATCATAACACGAGTTTGCCCCGGTCAGAGTACCCAATCACAGTGCACATCTAATATGCATGACCTTGCAGGTATAAACAGGG
>SZWC01004443.1:68487-99380 GCA_023375785.1 Penium margaritaceum | reverse complement strand
ATCTGCACTGTGATTGGACACTCTGACCGTGGCTGACTCGTGTTATGATTCATAGCCGTTTAAGGTACTTGGTAAACTTTGTGGTCATGGTCAGTGGCACATGCCAACATTGTCAAGGCATTGCGCACAATAGCCGTGCCAAGCCACCGGTTTTTTTCCTCGTCTATTCATGCAAGGTCATGCATATTATATGTGCACTGTGATTGGGTACTCGGACCGTGAATGACTCGTGTTACAATGCGTAGAAGGTAAGGTCACTTGGTAAACTTTGTGGTCATGGTCAGTGGCACATGCCAACTTTGTCAATGCATTGCGCACAATAGCCACACCGAGCCTCCAGTTTTTTACCTTGTTCATACCTGCAAGATCATGCCTAGTACATCTGCACTGTGATTGGACACTCTGACCGTCTCCGACTCGTGTTATGATTCGTAGAAGTTAAAGTCACTTGGTAAACTTTGTGGTCATGGGCAGTGGCACATGCCAACTTTGTTCATGCATTCCGCACAATAGCCACACCGAGCCACCAGTATTCTACCTTGTTTATATTTTTAAGGTCATGCCCAGTATATCTGCACTGTGATTGGACACTCTGACCGTGGTTGAATCGTGTTATGACTAATAGAAGTAAAATTCACTTGGATACATTTGTGGTCATTGTCAGTGGTACGTGTCAACTCAGTCAAGGCATTACGCACAATAGCCACACCGACCCACCAATATTCTACCTTGTTTATACCTGCAAGATCATGCCCAGTATATCTGCACTGTGATTGGACACTCTGATCGTGACTGACTCGTGTTATGATCAATAGAAGTAGAAGTCACTTGGATACATTTGTGGTCATGGTCAATGGCACATGCCAACTTTGTCAAGTCATTGCACACAATAGCCACACCGAGCCACCAGTATTCTACCTTATTTTTACTTGCAGGGCCATGCCTAGTACATCTGCACTGTGATTTGACACTCTGACTGTGGCTGACTCGTGTTATGATCAATATAAGTAAACGTCACTTGGATACATTTGTGGTCATGGTCGGTGGCACATGCTAACTTTGTCAAGGCATTGCACACAATTGCCACACCGAGCCACCAATATTCTACCTTGTTTATACCTGTAAGGTCATGCCCAATATATCTGCACTGTGATTGGACACTCTGACCGTGGCTGACTCGTGTTATGATAAATAGAAGTAAAAGTCACTTGGAAACACTTGTGGTCATGGTCAGTGGCACATCCCAACTTTTTCATGGCATTGCGCACTATAGCCACACCGAGCCAATAGCATTCTACCTTGTTTGTACCTGCAAGATCATGCCTAGTGCATCTGTACTGTGATTAAACACTCTGACCGTGGCTGACTCATGTTATGCTCAATAGAAGTAAAAGTCACTTGGATACATTTAAGGTCATGGTCAGTGGCACATACCAACTTTGTCAAGGCATTGCGCGCAATAGCCACACTGAGCCACCAGTATTCTACCTTGTATTCACCTGCAAGATCATGCCAAGGACATCTGCACTATGATTGGACACTGTGACCGTGGCTGACTCGTGTTATGATTCATATCCATTTAAGGTACTTGGTAAACTTTGTGGTCATGTTCAGTGGCACATGCTAACTTTGTCAAGGTATTACGCACAATAGCCGTGCCAAGCCACCAGTTTTTTACCTCTTTTATACCTGCAAGGTCATGCCTAGTACATCTGCACTGTGATTGGACACTCTGACCGTGGCTGACTCGTGTTATGATTCATATCCATTTAAGGTACTTGGTAAACTTTGTGGTCATGTTCAGTGGCACATGCTAACTTTGTCAAGGTATTACGCACAATAGCCGTGCCAAGCCACCAGTTTTTTACCTCTTTTATACCTGCAAGGTCATGCATATTGGATGTGCGCTGTGATTGGGTACTCTGACCGTGAGTGACTCGTGTTACGATGCGTAGAAGTTAAAGTCACTTGGTAAACTCTGTGGTCATGGTCAGTCGCACATGCCAACTTTGTCAAGGCATTGCCCATAATAGCCACACCGAGCCCCCAGTGTTCTACCTTGTATACACCAGAAACACCATGCCTAGTACATCTGCACTGTGATTGGACACTCTGACCATCTTCGACTCGTGTTACGATCCGTAGAAGTTAAAGCCACTTGGTACACTTTGTGGTCATGGTCAGTGGCACATGCAAACTTTGTCAAGGCATTGCGCACAATAGCCACATCGAGCCACCAGTATTCAACCTTGTTTGAAGCTGCACAGTCATGCCTAGTACATCTGCACTGTGATTGGACACTCTGACCGTGGGTGACTCGTGTTATGATTCATAGACGTTTAAGGTACTTGGTAAACTTTGTGGTCATGGTCAGTGGCACATGCCAACTTTGTCAAGGCATTGCGCACAATAGCCGTGCCAAGCCACCGGTTGTATTCCTGTTCTATACATGCAAGGTCATGCATATTAGATGTGCACTGTGATTGGGTACTATGACCGTGAGTGACTCGTGTTACAATGCGTAGAAGGTAAGGTCACTTGGTAAACTTTGTGGTCATGGTCAGTGGCACATGCCAACTTTGTCAATACATTGCGCACAATAGCCGCACCAAGCCACCAGAATTTTACCCTGTTTATACCTGCAAGATCATGCCTAGTACATCTGCGCTGTGATTGGACACTCTGAATATCTCTGACTCGTGTTACGATTCGTAGAAGTTAAAGTCACTTGGTAAACTTTGTGGTCATGGGCAGTGGCACATGCCAACTTTGTTCAGGCATGACGCACAACAGCCACACTGAGCCACCAGTATTCTACCTTGTTTCTATTTGTAAGGTCATGCCTAGTATATATGCACTGTGATTGGACACTCTGACCATGGTTGAATCGTGTTATGACCAATAGAAGTAAAAGTCATTTGAATACATTTGTGGTCATTGTCAGTGGTACGTGCCAACTCTGTCAAGGCATTACGCACAATAGCCACACCGACCCACCAGTATTCTAACTTGGTTGTACCTGCGAGATCATGCCCAGTATATCTGCACTTTGATTGGACACTCCGACCGTGTCTGACTCATGATATGATTCAAAGCCTTTTAAGGTACTTGGTAAACTTTGTGGTCATGGTCAGTGGCACATGCAAACTTTGTCAAGGAGTTACGCACAATAGACACAACGAGCCACCAGTATTCTACCTTGTTTGCACCTGCACGATCATGCCTAGTACATCTACAATGTGATTGGACACTCTGATCGTGACTGACTCGTGCTATGATCAATAGAAGTAGAAGTCACTTGGATACATTTGTGGTCATGGTCAATGGCACATGCCAGCTTTGTCAAGGCATTGCACACAATAGCCATATCGAGCCACCAGTATTCTACCTTGTTTGTACCTGCAAGGTCATGCCTAGTACATCTGCACTGTGATTGGACACTCTGACCATGGCTGACTCGTGTTATGATCAATAGAAGTAAACGTCACTTGGATACACTTGTGGTCATGGTCGGTGGCACATGCCAACTTTGTCAAGGCATTGCACACCATTGTCACACCGAGCCACCAATATTCTACCTTGTTTATACCTGTAAGTTCATGCTCAATATATCTGCACTGTGATTTGACACTCTGACCGTGGCTGACTCGTGTTATGATCAATAGAAGTAAAAGTCACTTGGAAACACTTGTGGTCATGGTCAGTGGCACATGCCAGCTTTGTCATGGCATTGCGCACTATAGCCACACCGAGCCACCAGTATTCTACCTTGTTTGCACCTGCAAGATCATGCCTAGTACATCTGCACTGTGATTGGACACTCTGACCGTGGCTGACTCGTGTTATGATCAATAGAAGTAAAAGTCACTTGGAAACACTTGTGGTCATGGTCAGTGGCACATGCCAGCTTTGTCATGGCATTGCGCACTATAGCCACACCGAGCCACCAGTATTCTACCTTGTTTGTACCTGCAAGATCATGCCTAGTGCATCTGCACTGTGATTAAACACTCTGACCGTGGCTGACTCATGTTATGATGAATAGAAGTAAAAGTCACTTGGATACATTTGTGGTCATGGTCAGTGGCACATGCCAACTTTGTCAAGGCATTGCGTGCAATAGCCACACCGAGCCACCAGTATTCTACCTTGTTTGCACCTGCAAGATCATGCCTAGTACATCTGCACTGTGATTAGACACTGTGACCGTGGTTGACTCGTGTCATGATTCATAGCCGTTGAAGGTACTTGGTAAACGTTGTGGTCATGTTCAGTGGCACATGTTGACTCTGTCAAGGTATTACGCACGATAGCTGGACCAAGCCACCGGTTTTTTACCTTTTTATACCTGAAAGGTCATGCATATTAGACGTGCGCTGTGATTGGGTACTCTGACCGTGAATGACTCGTGTTGCGATGCGTAGGAGTTAAAGTCACTTGGTAAACTCTGTGGTCATGGTCAGTGGCACATGCCAACATTGTCAAGGCATTGCCCACAATAGCCACACCGAGCGACCAGTATGCTACCTTTTTTACACCAGCAAAATCATGCCTAGTACATCTGCACTGTGATTGGACACTCTGAACATCTCAGACTTGTGTTACGATTCGTAGAAGTTAAAGCCACTTGGTACACTTTGTGGTCATGGTCAGTGGCACATGCAAACTTTGTCCAGGCATTGCGCAAAATAGCCACATCGAGCCACCAATATTCAACCTTGTTTGAACCTGAACAATCATGCCTAGTACATCTGCACTGTGATTGGACACTCTGACCGTGGCTGACTCGTGTTCTGATTCATAGCCGTTTAAGGTACTCGGTAAACTTTGTGGTCATGGTCAGTGGCACATGCCAACTTTGTCAAGGCATTGCGCACAATAGCCGTGCCAAGCCACCGGTTATTCACCTATTCTATACATGCAAGGTCATGTATATTATATGTTCACTGTGATTGTGTACTCTGAATGTGGCTGACTCGTGTTACCATCGTAGAAGTTAAAGTCACTTTGTAAACTTTGTGGTCATGGTCAGTGGCACATGCCAACTTTGTCAAGGCATTGCGCACAAAAGCCGTGCCAAGCCACCGGTTTCTTACATTGTGTATACCTGCAAGGTCATGCATATTAGATGTCCACTGTGATTGGGCACTCTGACCGTGGCTGACTTGTGTTACGACTCGTAGAAGTTAAAGTCACTTGGTAAACTTTGTGGTCATGGTCAGTGGCACATGCCAATTTGTCAAGGCATTGCGCACAATAGCCACACCGAGCCACCAGTATTCTACCTTGTGTATACCTGTAAGGTCATGCCCAGTATATCTGCACTATAATTGGACACTCTGACGGTGGCTGACTCGTGTTATGATACATAGCCATTTAATGTACTTGGTAAACTTGGTGGTCATGGTCAGTGGCACATGCCAACTTTGTCAAGGCATTGCGCACAATAGCCGTGCCAAACCACCGGTGTTTTACCTTGTTTATACCAGCAAGGTCATGCATATAAGATGCGTACTATGATTGGGCACTCTGACCGTGGCTGACTCGTCTTACGATTCGTAGAAGTTAAAGTCACTAGGTAAACTTTGTGATCATGGTTAGTGGCACATGCCAACTTTGTCAATGCATTGCGCATAATAGCCACACTGAGCCACCAGTATTCTACCTTGTTTCCACCTTCAAGATCATGCCTAGTACATCTGCACTATGATTGGACACTCTGACTGTGGGTGATGCGTGTTATGATTCATAGCCGTTTAAGGTACTTGGTAAACAGTGTGGTCATGGTCAGTGGCACATGCCAACTTCGTCCACGCATTGCGCACAATAGCCGTGCCAAGCCACCTGTTACTTACCTTCTTTATACCTGCAAGGTCATGCATATTATATGTGCACTGTGATTGGGCACTCTGAATGTAGCTGACTCGTGTTACGATTCGTAGAAGTTAAAGTCACTTGGTAAACTTTGTGGTCATGGTCAGTGTCACATGCCAACTTTGTCAAGGCATTGCGCACAATAGCCGTGCCAAGCCACCGGTTTTTTACCTTGTGTATACCTGCAAGGTCATGCATATTAGATGTGCACTGTGATTGGGGAGTCTGACCGTGGCTGACTTGTGTTACGATTCGTAGAATTTAAAGTCACTTGGTAAACTTTGTGGTCATGGTCAGTGGCACATGCCAATTTGTCAAGGCATTGCGCACAATAGCCACACACATCCACCAGTATTCTACCTTGTTTATACCTGTAAGGTTATGCCCAGTATATCTGCACTGTGATTGGACACTCTGAACGTGGCTGACTCGTGTTATAACTCATAGCCGTTTAATGTACTTGGTAAAGGTTGTGGTCATGGTCAGTGGCACATGCCAACTTTGTCAAGGCATTGCGCACAATAGCCGTGCCAAGCCACCGGTTTATTACCTTGTTTATACCAGCAAGGTTATGCATATTAGATGTGTTCTATGATTGGGTACTCTGATCGTGGCTGCCTCGTCTTACGATTCGTAGAAGCTAAAGTCACTCGGTAAACTTTGTGATCATGGTCAGTGGCACATGCCAACTTTGTCAAGGCATTCCGCACAATAGCCACACCGAGCCACCAGTCTTCTGCCTTGTTTGCACCTTTAAGATCATGCCTATTACATCTTTACAGTGATTGGACACTCTGACCGTGGGTGACGCGTGTTATGATTCGTAGCCGTTTAAGGTACTTGGTAAACAGTGTGGTCATGGTCAGTGGCACATGCCAACTTTGTCAAGACATTGCGCACAATAGCCACACCGAGCCACCAGTCTTCTGCCTTGTTTGCACCTTTAAGATCATGCCTATTACATCTTTACAGTGATTGGACACTCTGACCGTGGGTGACGCGTGTTATGATTCGTAGCCGTTTAAGGTACTTGGTAAACAGTGTGGTCATGGTCAGTGGCACATGCCAACTTTGTCAAGACATTGCGCACAATAGCCGTGCCAAGCCACCGGTTTTTTACATTGTGTATACCTGTAACGTCATGCATATTAGATGTGCACTGTGATTGGGCACTTTGACCATTGTTGACTTGTGTTACGATTCGTAGAAGTTAATGTCACTTGGCAAACTTTGTGGTCATGGTCAGTGGCACATGCCAACTTTGTCAAGTCATTGCACAAAATAGCCACACCGAGACACCAGTATTCTACCTTATTTGTACCTGCAAGATCATGCCTAGTACATCTGCACTGTGATTGGACACTCTGACCGTGGCTGACTCGTGTTATGAGTCATAGCCGTTTAAGGGACTTGGTAAAGTTTGTGGTCATGGTCAGTGGCACATGCCAACTTTGTCAAGGCATTTTGCACAATAGTCGTGCCAGGCCACCAGTTTTTTACCTTGTTTATTCCTGCAAGGTCATGCCTAGTACATCTGAACTGCGATTGGGCACTCTGACTGTAGCTGACTCGTGTTACGATGTGTAGAAGATAAAATCACTAGGTAGACTTTGTGGTCATGGTCAGTGGCACATGCCAACTTTGTCAAGGCATTGCGCACAATAGGCGTGCCAAGCCACCACTTTTTTACATTGTTTATACCTGCAAGGTCATGCATATTACATGTGCACTGTTATTGGGCACTCTAACCGTGGTTGACTCGTGTTACGATTCGTAGAAGTTAAAGTCAATTGGTAAACGTTGTGGTCGTGGTCAGTGGCACATGCCAACATTGTCAAGGCATTGCGCACAATAGCCATTACGAGCCACCAGTATTCTACCTTTTTTGAGCCTGCAAGATCATGCCTAGTACATCTGCACTGTGATTGGACACTCTGACCGAGGCTGACTCGTGTTATGATCAATAGATGTAAAAGTCACTTGGATACATACGTGGTCATGGTCAGTGGCACATGCCAACTTTGTCAAGGCATTGCGCACAATAGCCACACCGAGCCACCCGTAATCTACCTTGTTTGCACCTGCAAGATCATGCCTAGTACATCTGCACTGTGATTGGACACGCTGACCATGGGTGACGCGTGTTATGATTCATAGCCGTTTAAGGCACTTGGTAAACAGTGTGGTCATGGTCAGTGGCACATGCCAACTTTGTCAAGGCATTGCGCACAATAGCCGTGCGAAGCCACCGGTATTTTACCTTGTTTATACATGTAAGGTCATGCATATTAGATGTGCACTGTGATGGGGAACTCTGACCGTGGCTAACTACTGTTTCGATTCGTAGAAGTTAAAGTCACTTGGTCAACTTAGTGGTCATGGTCAGTGGCACATGCCAACGTTGTCAAGGCATTGCGCAGAATAGTCGTGCCAAGCTACCGGTTTTTTACCTTGTGTATACCTGTAAGGTAATGCATATTAGATGTGCACTGTGATTGGGCACTCTGCCCGTGGCTGACTCGTGTTACGATTCGTGAAGTTAAAGTCACTTGGTAAACTTTGTGGTCGTGGTCAGTGGCACATGCCAACTTTGTCAAGGCATTGCGCACAATTGCCATTACGAGCCACCAGTAATCTACCTTTTTGAACCTGCAAGATCATGCCTAGTACATCTGCACTTTGATTGGACACTATGACCGTGGCTGACTTGTGTTATGATCAATAGAAGTAAAAGTCACTTGGATACATTTGTCGTCATGGTCAGTGGCACATGCCAACTTTGTCATGGCAGTGCACACAATAGCCACACCGAGCCACCAGAATTCCACCTTGTTTGTACATGTAAGATCATGCCTAGTACATCTGCACTGTCATTGGACACTCCGACCGCGGCTGACTCGTGTTATGAGTCATAGCCGTTTAAGGTACTTGGTAAACTTTGTGGTCATGGTCAGTGGCACATGCCAACTTTGTAAAGGCATTGCGCAAAAAAGCCACACCGAGCCACCGGTATTCTACCTTGTTGGCACCTGCAATATCATGCTTAGTACATTTGCACTGTGGTCATGCCTAGTACATCTGACCGTGGCTGACTCGTGTTATGATCAATAGAAGTAAAAGTCACTTGGATACATTTGTGGTCATGGTCAGTGGCACATGCCAACTTTGTCAAGGCATTATGCACAATAGCCACACGGAGCCACCAGCATTCTACCTTGTTTATACCTGCAAGATCATGCCCAGTATATCTGCACTGTGATTGGACACTCTGACCGTAGCTGACTCGTGTTATGATTCATAGCCGTTTAAGGTACTTGGTAAACCTTGTGGTCATGGTCAGTGGCACATGCCAACTTTGTCAAGGCATTGCGCACAACAGCCACACCAATCTACCAGTGTGCTGCCTTGTCTGTACTTGCAAGCTCATGCCCACTATATCTGCACTGTGATTGGACACTCTGACCGTGGCTGACTCGTGTTACGATTTGTAGAAGTTAAAGTCACTTGGTAAACTTTGTGGTCATGGTCAGTGGCACATGCCAACTTTGTCAAGGCATTGCGCACAATAGCAAACCGAACCACCAGTAATCTACCTTGTTTGCACCTGCAATATCATGCCCAGTACATTTGCACTGTGATTGGACACTCTGACCGTGGCTGACTCGTGTTATGATCAATAGAAGTAAAAGTTACTTGGATACATTTGTAGTCATGGTCAGTGGCACATGCCAACTTTGTCAAGGCATTGCGCACAGTAGCCACACCGAGCCACCAACATTCTACCTTGTTTATACCTGCAAGGTCATGCCCAGTATATCTGCACTGTGATTGGACACTCTGACCGTGGCTGACTGGTGTTATGATTCACAGCCGTTTAAGGTACTTGGTAAACTTTGTGATCAGGGTCAGTGGCACATGCCCACTTTGTCAAGGCATTGCACACAATAGCCGTGCCAAGCCACCGGTTTTTTACCTTGCTTATACCTGAAAGGTCATTCATATTAGATGTGCGCTGTGATTGGGCACTCTGACCGTGGCTGACTCGTGTTACAATTCGTAGAAGTTAAAGTCACTTAGTAAACTTTGTGGTCATGGTCAGTGGCACATGCCACCTTTTTCAAGGCATTGCGCACAATAGCCACACCGAGCCACAAGTATTCTACTTTGTTTATACTTGCAAGGTCATGCCCAGTATATCTGCACTCTGATTAGACACTCTGACCATGGCTGACTCGTGTTATGATTCATATCCGTGTAAGGTACTTGGTAAACTTTGTGGTCATGGTCAGTGGCACATGCCAACTTTGTCAAGACATTGCGCACAATAGCCACACCGAGCCACCAGTATTCTACCTTTTTTGCATCTGCAAGGTCATGCCTAGTACATCTGCACTGTGGTCATGCCTAGTACATCTGACCGTGGCTAACTCGTGTTATGATCAATAGAAGTAAAAGTCACTTGGATACATTTGTGGTCATGGTCAGTGGCACACTCCAACTTTGTCAAGGCATTGTGCACAATAGCCACACCAAGCAACCAGCATTCTACCTTGTTTATACCTGCAAGGTCATGCCCCAGAATATCTGCACTATGATTGGACACTCTGACCGTGGCTGACTCGTGGTATGATTCATAGTCGTTTAAGGTACTTGGTAAACTTTGTGGTCATGGTCAGTGGCACATGCCAACGTTGTGAGGGCTTTGCGCACAATAGCCGTGCCAAGCCATTGGTTTTTTACCTTGTTTATACTTGCAAGGTCATGCATATTAGATGTGCAGTGTGATTAAAAACTCTGACTGTGGCTGACTCGTGTTATGATCAATTGAACTAAAAGTCACTTAGATACATTTGTGGTCATGGTCAGTGGCACATGCCAACTTTGTCAAGGCATTGCGCTCAATATCCACACCGAGCCACCAGTATTCTACCTTGTTCATACCTGCAAGGTCATACATAGTATATCTGCACTGTGATTGGACACTCTGACCGTGGCTGACTCGTGCCATGATTCATAGCCGGTTAAGGTACTCGGTAAACTGTGGTCATGGACAGTGGCGCATGCCAACTTTGTCAAGGCATTGCGCACAATAGCCACACCAATCTACCAGTATTCTGCCTTGTTTGTACCTACAAGGTCATGCCCTGTATATCTGCACTGTGAGTGGACACTCTGACTGTGGCTGACTCGTGTTACAATTTGTAGAAGTTAAAGTCACTTGGTAAACTTTGTGGTCATGGTCAGTGGCACATGCCAACTTTGTCAAGGCATTGCGCACAATAGCCACACCAATCTACCAGTATTCTGCCTTGTTTGTACCTACAAGGTCATGCCCTGTATATCTGCACTGTGAGTGGACACTCTGACTGTGGCTGACTCGTGTTACAATTTGTAGAAGTTAAAGTCACTTGGTAAACTTTGTGGTCATGGTCAGTGGCACATGCCAACTTTGTCAAGGCATTGCGCACAATAGCAAACCGAGCCACCAGTAATATACCTTGATTTCACCTGCAAGATCACGCCTAGTACATCTGCATTGTGATTGGAAACTCTGATCGTGGCTGACTCGTGTTATGATCAATAGAAGTAAAAGTCACTTGGATACATTTGTACTCATGGTCACTGGCACATGGCAACTTTGTCAAGGCATTGCGCACAATAGCCACACCGAGCCACCAGTATTATACCTTGTTTGCATCTGCAAGATCATTCCTAGTACATCTGCACTGTGATTGGACACTCTGACCGTGGCTGACTCGTGTTATGATCAATAGAAGTAAAAGTCACTTGGATACATTTGTGGTCATGGTCAGTGGCACATGCCAACTTTGTCAAGGCATTGCACACAATAGCCACACCAAGCCACCAGCATTCTACCTTGTTTGTACCTGCAAGGTCATGCCTAGTACATCTGCACTGTGATTGGACACTCTGACCGTGGCTGACTCGTGTTATGATCAATAGAAGTAAAAGTCACATGGATACATTTGTGGTCATGGTCGGTGGCACATGCCAACTTTGTGAAGGCATTGCACACAGTTGCCACACTGAGCCACCAATACTCTACCTTGTTTATACCTGTAAGGTCATGCCCAATATATCTACACTGTGATTGGACACTATGACCGTGGCTGACTCGTGTTATGATCAATAGAAGTAAAAGTGACTTGGAAACACTCGCGGTCATGGTCTGTGGCACATGCCAACTTTATCAAGGCATTCCGCACAATAGACACACCAAGCCACCAGTATTCTACCTTTTTTGCACCTGCAAGGTCATGCCTAGTACATCTGCACTGTGATTGGACACTTTGACCGTGGCTGACTCGTGTTATGATCAATAGAAGTAAAAGTCACTTGGATACACTTGTGGTCATGGTCAATGGCACATGCCAACTTTGTCAAGGCATTGTGCACAATAGCCACACAGAGCCACCAGTATTTTACCTTGTTTGAACCTGCAAAATCATGCCTAGTACATCATTTCAGAAGAATGGAATGAATCGGAGTGAGAAGAACAGAAGCAAGGAGAAGCAGTCGAGCATGCAGGAGCTCGGTAGCGCAGGGAAGGAAGCAGAAAGGTGCGTGCAGATCCAAGGAGTTAGTCGCAGAGCCTTGAGTAGGGCGAGGCGGCGGTGCTCTAAGGCAGGGAAGAAAAGAGAAGATCGAGGCGAGTGATGCGATGAGGTTGAGTGAAGGATTAATAATGACGAAGCGAAGAGCTGTGAGGAGAGAGTGGTGAGCGAAAGACGCAGAGGCGAGCAGAGCAAGAGCACGGTGGCGAAGCCGCGGAACCAAAGGAAACAGGATGGATAGATTTGTTCTGGTTAGCTGTTGCGAGGGAATGAATGTCCTCGTTATATACAACAGATCAGGGGTAAACAGCTTCTTTCCGCTAGCCGGACGCGGGTGACAGATTTATCACTTCATTAGGGGATAACTTGACGTGTCGGTTCAAACGGTCGGGAGATCGGAGAGCCGTTGAGTCAAGGTGGTTCTGATGATACTTGAACCTTCTCGAGGCTCGGATTTACCGAGAGGTGGGAGGAGTGAGTCTGGTTCTTACTGTATTTCCAACACATCTACAGTGTGATTGGACACTCTGACCGTGGCTGACTCGTNTTGAGTCAAGGTGGTTCTGATGATACTTGAACCTTCTCGAGGCTCGGATTTACCGAGAGGTGGGAGGAGTGAGTCTGGTTCTTACTGTATTTCCAACACATCTACAGTGTGATTGGACACTCTGACCGTGGCTGACTCGTGTTATAATTCATAGCCGTTTAAGGTACTTGGTAAACTTTGTGGTCATGGTCAGTGGCACATGCCCTTTTTGTCAAGGCATTGCGCACAATAGCCGTGCCAAGCCACTGGTTTTTAACCTCTTTTATACCTGCAAAATCATGCATATTAGACGTACGCTGTGATTGGGCACTCTGACCATTGATGACTCGTGTTACAATGCGTAGAAGTTAGTCACTTGGTAAACGTTGTGGTCATGGTCATTGGCACATACCAACTTTGTCAAGGCATTGCGGACAATAGCCACACTGAGCCACCAGTATTCTACTTTGTTTATACCTGCAAGATCATGCCTAGTACATCTGCACTCTGATTGGACACTCTGACCGTCTTCGACTCGTGTTACGATTCGTAGAGGTTAAAGTCACTCGGTAAACTTTGTGGTCATGGGCAGTTGCACATGCCAACTTTGTCAGGGCATTGCGCACAATATCCACACCGAGCCACCAGTATTCTACCTTGTTTGTACCTGCAAGGTCATGCCTAGTACATCTGCACTGTGATTGGACACTCTGACCGTGGCTGACTCGTGTTATGATCAATAGAAGTAATAGTCACTTGGATACATTTGTGGTCATGGTCAGTGGCACATGCCAACTTTGTCAGGGCATTGCGCACAATATCCACACCGAGCCACCAGTATTCTACCTTGTTTGTACCTGCAAGGTCATGCCTAGTACATCTGCACTGTGATTGGACACTCTGACCGTGGCTGACTCGTGTTATGATCAATAGAAGTAATAGTCACTTGGATACATTTGTGGTCATGGTCGGTGGCACATGCCAACTTTGTCAAGGCATTGCACACAATTGCCACACCGAGCCACCAATATTTTACCTTGTTTATACCTGAAAGGTCATTCCCAATATATCTACACTGTGATTGGACACTCTGACCGTGGCTGACTCCTGTTATGATCAATAGATGTGAAAGTCACTTGGAAACACTTGTGGTCATGGTCAGTGGCACATGCCAACTTTGTCAAGGCATTGTGCACAATAGACACACAGAGCCACCAGTATTATACCTTGTTTGTACCTGCAAGGTCATGCCTAGTACATCTGCACTGTGATTGGACACTCTGACCGTGGCTCACTCGTGTTATGATCAATAGAAGTGGAACTCACTTGGATACATTTGTGGTCATGGTCAGTGGCACATGCCAACTTTGTCAAGGCATTGTGCACAATAGCCACACCGAGCCACCAGTATTCTACCTTGTTTGAACCTGCAAAAGCATGCCTAGTACATGTTGTCATAAGAGTGGAATGAATGGGAGCGAGAAGAACAGAAGCAAGGAGAAGTAGTCGAGCATGCAGGAGCTCGGTAGCGCAGTGACGGAAGCAGAAAGGTGCATGCAGATCCAAGGAGTTAGTCGCAGAGCCTTGGGTAGGGCGAGGTGGCGGGGCTCCAAGGCAGACAAGAGAAGAGAAGATCAAGGCGAGTGATGCGATGAGGTTGAGCGAAGGATTGATAATGACGAAGCGGAGAGATGTGAGGAGAGAGTGGTGAGCGAAAGACGCAGAGGCAAGCAGAGCGAGAGCACGGTGGCGAAGCCGCAGAACCAAAGGGAACAGGGTGGATAGATTTGTTATGGTTAGCTTTTGCGAGGGAATGAACGTCCTCGTTATATACAATAGAACAGGGGTAAACAGCTTTTTTCCGCTAGCCGGACGTGGGTGCGGCTTTATCACTTTATTAGGGGATCACTTGATGTGTCGGTTCCAACGGTCCGGAGATCGGAGAGCCGTTGAGTCAAGGTGGTTCTGATGATACTTGAACCTTCTCAAGGCTCGGATTTTCCGAGAGGTGGGAGGAGTGAGTCTGGTTCTTACTGTATTTCCAACACATCTACACTGTGATTGGACACTCTGACCGTGGTTGACTCGTGTTATAATTCATAGCCGTTTAAGGTACTTGGTAAACTTTGTGGTCATGGTCAGTGGCACATGCCCTTTTTGTCAAGGCATTGCGCACAATAGCCGTGCCAAGCCACTGGTTTTTAACCTCTTTTATACCTGCAAAATCATGCATATTAGACGTGCGCTGTGATTGGGCACTCTGACCATTGATGACTCGCGGTACGATGCGTAGAAGTTAAAGTCACTTGGTAAACTTTGTGGTCATGGTCATTGGCACATACAAACTTTGTCAAGGCATTGCGCAAAATAGCCACACCGAGCCACCAGTATTCTACCTTGTTTATACCTGCAAGATCATGCATAGTACACCTGCACTGTGATTGGACACTCTGACCGTCTTCGACTCGTTATACGATTCGTAGAGGTTAAAGTCACTTGGTAAACTTTGTGGTCATGGGCAGTGGCACATGCCAACTTTGTCAAGGCATTGTGACAATAGCCACACCGAGCCACCAGTAGTCTACCTTGTTGTTACCTGCAAGGTCATGCCCAGTATATCTGCACTGTGATTAGACACTCTGACCGTGGCTGAATCGTGTAAGGGTTCATAGCCGTTTAAGGTGCTTGGTAAACTTTGTGGTCATGGTCAGTGGCACGTGCCAACGTTGTCAAGGCATTGCGCACAATAGCCGTGTCAAGACACCGGTTTTCTACATCTTCTATACATGCAAAGTCATGCATATTATATGTGCGCTGTGATTGGGTACTCTGACCGCGAATGACTCATGTTACGATGCGTAGAAGTTAAAGTCACTTGGTAAACGTTTTGGTCATGGTCAGTGGCTCATGCCAACTGGTCGTTCTCGACCGTTCCACCATGATTGAGCCGTCCCTAATAAGCGACCATGTTGCCACGCGTGCGGCTAGCGAAAAGAAGCCGTTAATACCCATTTTATCCTGTTCTGCCGTTCACTGTACTTGGTAAACTATATGGTCATGGTCAGTGGCACATACCAACTTTGTCAAGGCATTGCGCACAATATTCACACCGAGCCACCAGTATTCTACCTTGTGTTTACCTGCAAGATCATGCCTAGGACATCTGCACTGTCACTGGACACTCTGACTGTGGCTGACTCGTATTATAATCAATAGAAGTAAAAGTCACTTGGATACATTTGTGGTCATGGTCAGCGGCACATGCCAACTTTGTCAAGGCATTGTGCACAATAGCCACACCGAGCCACCAGTATTCTACCTTGTTTATACCTGCAATTTCATGCTCAATATATCTGCACTGTGATTGGACACTCTGACCATGGCTGACTCGTGTTATGATTCATAGCCGTTTAATGTAATGTACTCGGTAAACTTTGCGGTCATGGTCAGTGGGATATACCAAATTTGTCAAGGCATTGCGCACAATAGCCATACCAAGACACCAGCTTTTTACCTTGTTTATACGTGCAAGGTCATGCATATTAGAAGTACGCTGTGATTGGGCACTCGGACCGTGGCTGACTCGTGTTACGTCTCGTAGAAGTGAAAGTCACTTGGTAAACTTTGTGGTCATGGTCAGTGGAACATGCCAACTTCGTCAGGGCATTGCGCACAATAGCCACGCCAAGTCACCAGTATTCTACCTTGTTTGAACCTGCAAGATCATGCCTAGTACATCTGCATTGTTATTGGACGATCTGAGCGTGGCTGACTCGTGTTATGATCAATGAAAGTAAACGTCACTTGGATCCATTTGTGGTCATGGTCAGTGGCACATTCCAAATTTGTCAAGGCATTGCGCACAATAGCCACACCAAGCCACCAGTATTCTACCTTGTTTATACCTGCAAGGTCATGCCCAGTATATCTGCACTGTGATTGGACACTCTGACCGTGGCTGACCCGTGTTATGATTCATAGCCGTTTAAGGTACTTGGTAAACTTTGTGGTCATGGTCAGTGGTACATGCCAACTTTGCCAAGGCATTCCATACAATAACCGTGCCAAGCCACCGGTTTTTTACCTTGTTTATACCTGCAAGGTCATGCATAGTATATGTGCGATGTCATTGTGCACTCTGACTGTAGCTGACTCGTGTTACAATTCGTAGAAGTTAAAGTCACGTGGTAAACTATGTGGTCATGGTCAGTTGCACATGCCAACTTTGTCAAAGCATTGCGCACAATAGCCACACCAAGCCACGAGTATTCTACCTTTTTTGCACCTGCACGATCATGCCTAGTACATTTCCATTGTGATTGGATACTCTGACCGTGGCTGACTTGTGTTATGATCAGTAGAAGTAAAAGTCACTTGGATACATTTGTGGTCATGGTAAGTGGCACATGCCAACTTTGTCAAGGTATTGCGCAAAATAGTCACACCGAGCCACCCGTATTCTACCTTGATTGTACCTCCAAGGTCATGCCCAGTATATCTGCACTCTGATTGGACACTCTGACCGTGGCTGACTCGTGTTAAGATTCATAGCCGTTTAAGGTACTTGGTAGACTTTGTGGTCATGGTCAGTGGCACATGCCAACTTTGACAAGGCATTGCGCACAGTAGCCATGCCAAGCCACCGGTTTTTGACCTTGTTCATACCTACAAGGTCATGCCCAGTACATCTGAACTGTTATTTAGCACTCTGAATATGGCTGACTCGTGTTACGATTCGTATAAGTTAAAGTCACTTGGTAAACATTGTGGTCATTGTCAGTGGCACATGCCATCTTTGTCAAGGCATTGTGCACAACAGCCACACCGAGCCACCAGTATTCTACCTTGTTTGCACCTGCAAGATCATGCCTAGTACATATGCACTGTGATTGGCCACTCTGACTGTGGCTGACTCGTGTTAAGATCAATAGAAGTAAAAGTCACTTGGATACATTTGTGGCCATGGTCAGTGGAACATGCCAACTTTATCAAGGCATTGCGCACAGTAGCCACGCCGAGCCACCAGTATTCCACCTTGTTTATACGTGCAAGATCATGCCTATTATATCTACACTGTGATTGGAAACTCTGACTGTGGCTGAATCGTGTTGTTATTCATAGCCGTTTAAGGTACTTGGTAAACTTTGTGGTCATGGTCAGTGGCACCTGCCAACTTTGTCAAGGCATTCCATACAATAACCGTGCCAGGCCACCAGTTTTTTTACCTTGTTTAAACCTGCAAGCTCATGCATAGTATATGTGCAATGTAATTGTGCACTCTGACCGTAGCTGACTCGTGTTACAATTCGTAGAAGTTCAAGTCACATGGTAAACTCTGTGGTCATGGTCAGTGGCACATGCCAATTTTGTCAAGGCATTGCACACAATAGCCACGCCAAGCCACCAATATTCTACCTTGTTTATACCTGCAAGGTCATGCCCAGTATATCTGCACTGTGATTGTACACTCTGACCGTGGCTGACTCGTGTTATGATTCATAGCCATTTAAGGTACTTGGTAGACTTTGTGGTCATGGTCATTGGCACATGCCAACTTTGTCAAGACATTGCGCACAATAGCCACACCGCGCCACCAGTATTCTACCTTGTTTGAACCTGCAAGATCATGCATAGTACATCTGCACTGTGATTGGACACTCTGACCGTGGCTGACTTGTGTTATGAACAGTATAAGTATAAGTCACTTGGATACATTTGTGGTCATGGTCAGTGGCACATGCCAACTTTGTCAATGCATTGCGCACAATAGTCACACCGAGCCACCGGAATTCTACCTTGTTTTTATCTGCAAGGTCATGCCCGGTATATCTGCACTGTGATTGGACACTCTAACCGTGGCTGACTCATGTTAAGTTTCATAGTCGTTGAAGGTACTCGGTAAACATTGTGGTCATGGTCAGTGGCACATGCCAACTTTGTCAAGGCATTGCGCACAGTAGCCGTGCCAAGCCACTAGTATTATACCTTGTTTGCACCTACAAGATCATGCCTAGTACATCTGCAGTGTGATTGGACACTCTATCCGTGTCTGACTCGTGTTATGATTCATAGCCGTTTAAGGTACTCGGTAAACTTTGTGGTCATGGTCAGTGGCATATGCCATCATTGTCAAGGCATTGTGCACAATAGCCGTGCCAAGCCACCGGGTTTTTACCTTGTTTATACCTGTAAGGTCAGTCATATTAGATGTGCACTGTGATTGGGCACTCTGACCGTGGCTGACTCGTGTTACGATTCGTGTAAGTTAAATTCACGTGGTAAACTTTGTGGTCATGTTCAGTGGCACATGCCAACTTTGTCAAGGCATTGCGCACAATACCCGTGCGAAGCCACCAGTTCTTTACCTTGTTTATGCCTGCAAGGTCATGCATCTTAGATGTGTACAGTGATTGGGTATCCTGACCATGGCTGACTCGTGTTCCGATTCGTAGAAGTTAAAGTCACTTGGTAAACGTTGTGGTCATGGTCGGTGGCACATGCCGCATTTGTCTATGCATTGCGCACAATTTCCACACCGAGCCACCAATATTCTACCTTGTTTGTACCTGCGAGAGCATGCCTAGTATATCTGCACTGTGTTTGGACACTCTGACCGTGGCTGACTTGTGTTATGATCAATAGAAGTAAAAGTCAATTGGATACATTTGTGGTCATGGTCAGTGGCACATGCCAACTTTGTCAAGGCATTGCGCACAATAGCCACACCAAGCCACCAGTATTCTACCTTGTTTGTACCTGTAAGACCATGCCTAGTACATCTGCACTGTGATTGGACACTCTGACCGTGGCTGACTCGTGTTATTATCAATAGAGGTAAAAGTCACTTGGAAACATTTGTGGTCATGGTCAGTTGAACATGCCAACTTTGTCAAGGCAGTGCGCACAATAGCCACACCGAGCCACCAGTATTCTACCTTGTTTGTCCCTGTACGATCATGCCTAGTACATCTGCACTGTGATTGGACACTCTGACCGTGGCTGACTCGTGTTATGATTTATAGCCGTTTCAGGTACTTGGTAAACTTTGTGGTCATGGTCAGTGGCACATACCAAGTTTGTCAAGGCATTGCGCACAATAGCCGTTCCAAGACACCGGTTTTAAATCTTGTTCATACCTGCAAGGTCATGCATATTAGATGTGCACTGTGATTGGGTACTCTGACCGTGGCTGACTTGTGTTATGATTCCTAGAAGTTAAAGTCACTTGATAAACTTTGTGGTCATGTTCAGTGGCACATGCCAACTTTGTCAAGGCATTGCGCACAATAGCCACACCAAGCCACCAGTATTCTGCCTTGCTTGCACCTACAAAATCATGCCTAGTACATCTGCACTGTGATTGGACACTCTGACCGTGGCTGACTCGTGTTATGATTCATAGCCGTTTAAGGATATTGGTATACTTTGTGGTCATGGTCAGTGGCACATGCCAATTTTGTCAAGGCATTGCGCACAATAGCCGTGCCAAGCCACTGGTTTTTTTACCTTGTTTATACCTGCAAGGTCATGCATATTAGATGTGCACTGTGATTGGACACTCTGACCGTGGCTGACTCGTGTTATGATCAATAGAAGTAAAAGTCACTTGTGGTCATGGTCAGTGGCACATGCCAACTTTGTCAAAGCATTGCACACAATAGCCACACACCGAGCCACCAGTATTCAACCTTGTTTGTACCTGCAAGGTCATGCCCAGTTTATCTGCACTGTGATTGGACACTCTGACCGTGGCTGACTCGTGTTATGATTCATTGCCGTTTAAGGAACTTGGTAAACTTTGCGGTCATGGTCAGTGGCACATGCCAACTTTGTCAAGGCATTGCGCTCAATAACCGTGCCAAGCCACCAGTTATCTACCTTGTTTATACCTGTAAGGTATGCATATTAGATGTGCACTGTGGTCGGGCACTCTGACTATGGCTGACTCGTGTTATGATTCGTAGAAGTGAAAGTCACTTGGATACATTTGTGGTAATGGTCAGTGGCACATGCCAACATTGTCAAGGCATTGCGCACAATAGCCACACTGAGCCACCAGTATTCTACCTTCTTTGTACCTGCAAGATCATGCCTAGTACATCTGCACTGTGATTGGACACTCTGACCGTGGCTGACTCGTGTTATGATCAGTAGAAGTAAAAGTCACTTGGATACATTTGTGGTCATGGTCAGTGGCACATGCCAACTTTGTTTAGGCATTGCGCACAATAGCCACACCGAGCCACCAGTATTCTACCTTGTATGTACCTGCAAGATCATGCCTAGTACATCTGCACTGTGATTGGACACTCTGACCGTGGCTGACTCGTGTTATGATCAGTAGAAGTAAAAGTCACTTGGATACATTTGTGGTCATGGTCAGTGGCACATGCCAACTTTGTTTAGGCATTGCGCACAATAGCCACACCGAGCCACCGGTATTCTACCTTGTATGTACCTGCAAGGCCATGCCTAGTATATCTGCACTATGATTGGACACTCTGACCGTGGCTGACTCGTGTTATGATTCATAGCCGTTTAAGGTACTTGGTAAAGGTTGTGGTCATGGTCAGTGGCACACGCCAACTTTGTCAAGGCCTTGCGAACAATAGTCAAGCCAAGCCACTGGTTTTTTACCTTGTTTATACCTTCAAGGCCATGCCTAGTACATCTGAACTGTGATTGGGCACTCTGACTGTGGCTGACTCGTGTTGCGATTCGTAGAAGTTAAAGTCACTTGGTAAACATTGTGGTCATGGTCAGTGGCACATGCCAGTTTTGTCAAGGCATTGCCCACAATAGCCACACCGATCCACCAGTATTCTACCTTGTTTGAACCTGCAATATCATG
Organism: Penium margaritaceum; assembly: GCA_023375785.1. Classification (NCBI taxonomy): domain Eukaryota; kingdom Viridiplantae; phylum Streptophyta; class Zygnematophyceae; order Desmidiales; family Peniaceae; genus Penium; species Penium margaritaceum. The sequence goes on along the minus strand of SZWC01004443.1, from coordinate 77,554 downwards.
CCTAGTACATCTGCACTGTGATTGAACACTTTGACCGTGGCTGACTCATGTTATGATTCATAGCCGTTTAAGGTACTTTGTAAACTTTGTGGTCATGGTCAGGGGCACATGCCAACTTTGCCAGGAATTGCGCACAATAGCCGTGCCAGGCTACCAGATTTTTACCTTGTTTATACCTGCAAGGTCTTTTTTAGTTCACCTGAACTGTGATTGGGCACTCTTACTGTGGCTGACTTGTGTTACGATCCGTATAAGTTAAAGTTACTTGGTAAACTTTGTGGTCATGGTCAGTGGCACTTGCCAACTTTGTCAATGCATTTCGCACAATAGCCGTGCCAAGACACCAGTTTTAAACCCTGTTCATACCTGCAAGGTCATGGATATTAGATGTGCACTGTGATTGGGTACTCTGACCGTGGCTGACTTGTGTTATGATTCCTAGACGTTAAAGTCACTTGGTAAACTTTGTGGTCATGGTCAGTGGCACATGCCAACTTTGTCAAGGCATTGCGCACAATAGCCACACCAAGCCACCAGTATTCTACCTTGTTTGCACCTGCAAAAGCATGCCTAGTACATCTGCACTGTGATTGGACACTCTGACCGTGGCTGACTCGTGTTATGATTAATAGCCGTTTAAGGATCTTGGTATACTTTGTGGTCATGGTCAGTGGCACATGCCAACTTTGTCAAGGCATTGCGCACTATAGCCGTGCCAAGCCACCGGTTTTTAACCTTATTTATACCTGCAAGGTCATGCATGTTACATGTGCACTGTGATTGGACACTCTGACCGTGGTTGTCTCGTGTTATGATCAATAGGAGTAAAAGTCAATTGTGGTCATGGTCAGTGGCACATGCCAGCTTTGTCAAGGCATTGCGCACAATAGCCACACCAAGCCACCAGTATTCTACCTTGCTTGCACCTGCAAAATCATGCCTAGTTCTTCTGTACTGTGATTGGACACTCTGACCGTGGCTGACTCGTGTTATGATTCATAGCTGTTTAAGGATCTTGGTATACTTTGTGGTCATGGTCAGTGGCACATGCCAACTTTGTCAAGGCATTGCGAACGATAGCCGTGCCAAGCCACCAGCTATTAACCTTGTTTAGACCTGTAAGGTCATGCATATTAGATGTGCACTGTGATTGGGCACTCTGACTATGGCTGACTCGTGTTACGATTCGTAGAAGTGAAAGTCACTTGGATACGTTTGTGGTCATTGTCAGTGGCACATGCCAACTTTGTCAAGGCATTGCGCACAGTAGCCACACCGAGCTACCAGTATTATACCTTCTTTGTACCTGCAAGGTCATGTCTAGTACATCTACACCGTGATTGGACACTCTGACCGTGGCTGACTCGTGTTATGATCAATACAAGTAAAAGTCACTTGGATACATTTGTGGTCATGGCCAGTCGCACATGCCAACTTTGTCAAGGCATTGCGCACAATAGCCACACCGAGCCACCAGTATTCTACCTTGTTTATACCTGCAAGGTCATGCCCAGTATAGCTACACTGTGATTGGACACTCTGACCGTGGCTGACTCGTGTTATGATTCATAGCCGTTTAAGGTACTTGGTAAACTTTGTGGTCATGGTCAGTGGCACATGCCAACTTTGTCAAGGCATTGCGCACAATAGCCCTGCCAAGCCACCGGTGTTTTACCTTGTTCATACCTGCAAGGTCATGCATATTAAATGTGCACTGTGATTGGGCACTCTGACCGTGGCTGACTCGTGTTACAATTTGTAGAAGTTAAAGTCACTTGGTAAATTTTGTGGTCATGGTCAGTGGCACATGCCAACTTTGTCGAGGCATTGCGCAAAATAGCCACACCAAGCCACCAGCATTCTACCTTGTTTGTACCTGCAAGATCATGCCTAGTACACCTGCACTGGGATTGGACACTTTGACTGTGGCTGACTCGTGTTGTGATTCATAGCCGTTTAAGGTACTTGGTAAACTTTGTGGTCATGGTCAGTGGCACATGCCAACATTGTCAAGGCATTGCGCACAATAGCCGTGCCAAGACACCAGTTTTAAACCCTGTTCATACCTGCAAGGTCATGCGTATTAAATGTGCACTGTGATTGGGTACTCTGACCGTTGCTGACTTGTGTCATGATTCCTAGACATTAAAGTCACTTGGTAAACTTTGTGGTCATGGTCAGTGGCACATGCCAACTTTGTCAAGGCATTGCGCACAATAGCCACACCAAGCCACCAGTATTCTACCTTGTTTGCACCTGCAAAATCATGCCTAGTACATCTGCACTGTGATTGGACACTCTGACCGTGGCTGACTCGTGTTATGATTCATAGCCGTTTAAGGATATTGGTATACTTTGTGGTCATGGTCAGTGGCACATGCCAACTTTGTCAAGGAATTGCGCACAATAGCCGTACCAAGCCACCGGTTTTTTACCTTGTTTATACCTGCAAGGTCATGCATGTTTGATGTGCACTGTGATTGGAAACTCTGACCGTGGCTGACTCGTGTTATGATCAATAGAAGTAAAAGTCAATTGTTGTCCTGGTCAGTGGCACATGCCTTCTTTGTCAAGGCATTGCGCACAATAGCCACACACCGAGCAACTAGTATTCAACCTTGTTTGTACTTGCAAGGTAATGTCCAGTATATCTGCACTGTGATTGGACACTCTGACCGTGGCTGACTCGTGTTATGATTCATAGCCGTTTAAGGAACTTGGTAAACTTTGTGGTCATGGTCAGTGGCATATGCCAACTTTGTCAAGGCATTGCGCACGATAGCCGTGCCAAGCCACCAGTTATTAACCTTGTTTATACCTGTAAGGTCATGCATATTAGATGTGCACTGTGATTGGGCACTCTGACTATGGCTGACTCGTGTTACGATTCGTAGAAGTGAGAGTCACTTGGATACATTTGTGGTCATGGTCAGTGGCACATGCCAACTTTGTCAAGGCATTGCGCACAATAGCCACACCGAGCTACCAGTATTCTACCTTCTTTGTACCTTCAAGATCATGTATATTACATCTACACTGTGATTGGACACTCTGACCGTGGCTGACTCGTGTTATGATCAATACAAGTAAAAGTCACTTGGATACATTTGTGGTCATGGTCAGTCGCACATGCCAACTTTGTCAAGGCATTGTGCACAATAGCCAAACCGAGCCACCAGTATTCTACCTTGTATATACCTGCAATGTCATGCTTAGTATATCTGCACTGTGATTGGACACTCTGACCGTGGCTGACTCGTGTTATGACTCATAGCCGTTTAAGGTACTTGGTCAACTTTGTGGTCATGGTCAGTGGCACATGCCAACTTTGTCAAGGCCTTGCGCACAATAGCCGTGCCAAGCCACTGGGTTTTTACCTTGTTTATACCTGCAAGGTCATGCCTAGTACATCTGAACTCCAATTGCGCACTCTGACCGTGGCTGACTCGTGTTACAATTCGTAGAAGTTAAAGTCACTTGGTAAACTTTGTGGTCATGGTCAGTGGCACATGTCAACTTTGTCAAAGCATTGTGCACAATAGCCACACCGAGCCACCAGTATTCTACCTTGTTTATACCTGCAAGGTAATGCCCAGTATAGCTACACTGTGATTCGACACTCTGACCGTGGCTAACTCGTGTTATGATTCATATCCGTTTAAGGTAATTGGTAAACTTTGTGGTCATGGTCAGTGGCACATGCCAACTTTGTCAAGGCATTGCGCACAATAGCTCTGCCAAGCCACCGGTGTTTTACCTTGTTCATACCTGCAAGGTCATGCATATTTAATTTGCACTGTGATTGGACACTCTGACCGTGGCTGACTCGTGTTACAAATCGTAGAAGTTAAAGTCACTTGGTGAAATTTGTGGTCATGGTCAGTGGCAAATGCCAACTTTGTCGAGGCATTGCGCACAATAGCCACACCGAGCCTCCAGCATTCTACCTTGTTTGTACCTGCAAGATCATGCCTAGTACACCTGCACTGGGATTGGACACTTTGACTGTGGCTGACTCGTGTTGTGATTCATAGCCGTTTAAGGTACTTGGTAAACATTGTGGTCATGGTCAGTGGCACATGCCAGCTTTGTCAAGGCATCGCGCACAATAGCCGTGCCAAGCCACCGGGTTTTGACCTTGTTTATACCTGCAAGGTCATGCCTAGTACCTAGTATCTGAAATGTGATTGGGCACTCTGAATGTGGCTGACTCGTGTTACGATTTGTAGAAGTTAAAGTCACTTGGTTAACTTTGTGGTCATGGTCAGTGGCACTTGCCAACTTTTTCAAGGCATAGCGCACAATAGCCGTGCCACGCCACCGGTTTTTTACCTTATGTATACCTGCAAGGTCATGCATATTAGATGTGCACTGTGATTGGGCACTCTGACCTGAGCTGACTTGTGTTACGATTTGTAGAAGTTAAAGTCACTTGGTAAACTTTGTGGTCATGGTCAGTGGCGCATGCCAACTTTGTCAGGTCATTGCGCACAATAGCCACACCGAGACACAAGTACTCGACCTTGTTTGTACCTGCAAGATCATGCCCAGTATATCTGCACTGTGATTGGACACTCTGACCGTGGCTGACTCGTGTTATGATTCATAGCCGTTTAAGGTACTTGGTAAACCTTGTGGTCATGGTCAGGGGCACGTGCCACCTTTGTCAAGGCATTGCGCACAATAGCCGTGCCAAGCTACCAGATTTTTACATTGTTTATACCTGCAAGGTCATTCCTAGTACATCTGAACTGTGATTGGGCACTCTGACTGTGGCTGACTTGTGTTACGATTCGTACAAGTTAAAGTCACTTGGTAAACTTTTTGGTCATGGTGAATGGCACATGCCAACTTTGTCAAGGCATTGCGCACAATAGCCACACCAAGCCACCAGTATTCTACATTTTTTGCGCCTGCAAAAGCATGCCTAGTACATCTGCACTGTCATTGGGCACTGTGACCGTGTCTCACATGTGATATGATTTATAGTCGTTTAAGGTACTTGGTAAACTTTGTGGTCATGGTTCGTGGCACATGCCAACTTTGTCAAGGCATTGCGCACAATAGCCGTGCCAAGCCACCGGTTGTTAAACTTGTTTATACTTGGAAGGTCATGCATATTAGATGTGCACTGTGATTGGGCACTCTGACCGTGACTAGCTCGTATTACGATTCGCAGAAGTTAAAGTCACTTTGTAAACTTTGTGGTCATGGTCAGTGGTACATGCCAACTTTGTCAAGGCATTGTGCACAATAGCCACACCGAGCCACCAGTATTCTACCTTGTTTTCACCTGCAAGATCATGCATAGTACATGTACACTGTGATTGGACACTCTGACTGTGGCTGACTCGTGTTAAGATTAATAGAAGTAAAAGTCACTTTGATACATTTGTGGTCATGGTCACTGGCACATGCCAACTTTGTCAAGGAATTGCGCACAATAGCCACACCGAGCCACCAGTATTCTACCTTGTTTATACCTGCAAGGTCTTGCACAGTATATCTGCACTGTGATTGGACACTCTGACTGTGGCTGACTCGTGTTATGATTCATAGCCATTTAATGCACTTGGTAAACTTTGTGGTCATGGTCAGTGGCACATCCCATGTTTGTCAAGGCATTGCCCACAATAGCCGTGCCAAGCCATCGGTTTATTACCTTGTTTATACCTGCAAGGTCATGCATATTAGATGTGCGCATTCATTGGGCACTCTGACCGTGGCTGACTCGTGTTATGATTCGTATAGGTTAAAGTCACTTGGTAAACTTTGTGGTCATGATCAGTGGCACATGCCAACTTTGTCAAGGCATTGCGCACAATAGCCACATGGAGCCACCAGTATTCTACCTAGTTTGCACCTGCAAGATCATGCCTAGTACATCTGCACTGTGATTGGACACTCTGACCATGGCCTACTCGTGTTATGATCAATAGAAGTAAAAGTCACTTGGATACATTTGTGGTCATGATCATTGGCACATGCCAACTTTGTCAAGGCATTGCGCACAATAGCCACCCCGAGCCACTAGTATTTGACCTTGCTAGTACCAGTAAGGTCATGCGAAGTATATATGCACTGTGATTGGACACTCTCGTCGTGGCTGACTCGTGTTATGATTCAAAGCCGTGAAAGGTACTTGGTAAACTTTGTGGTCATGGTCAGTGGCACATGCCAACTTTGTCAAGGCATTGCGCACAAAAGCCGTGCCAAGCCACCGTTTTTTTAACTTGTTTATACGTGCAAGGTCATGCCATATTAGATGTGCACTGTGATTGGGCACTTTGACCGTGGCTGAATCGAGTAACGATTCATAGAAGTTAAAGTTACTTGGTAAAGTTTGTGGTCATGGTCAGTGGCACATGCCAACTTTGTCAAGGCATTGCGCACAAAAGCCACACCGAGCCACCAGTATTCTACCTTTTTTTGCACCTGCAAGATCATGCCTAGTACATCTGCACTGTGATTGGACACTCTGGCCGTGGCTGACTCGTGTTATGATCAATAGACGTAAACATCACTTGGATACATTTGTGGTCATCGTCAGTAGCACATGCCAACTTTGTCAAGGCATTGCGCACAATAGCCAAACCGAGCCACCAGCATTCTACCTTGTTTGCACCTACACAATCATGCCTAGTACATGTGCACTGTGATTGGACACTCTGACCGTGGCTGACTCGTGTTATGATCCGGAGAAGTTGAAGTCAATTGGATACATTTGTGGTCATGGTCAGTGGCACATGCCAACGTTGTCAAGGCATAGCGCAAGATAGCCACACCGAGCCACCAGTATTCTACCTTGTTTGAACCTGCAAGATCATGCCTAGTACATCAGCACTGTGATTGGACACTCTGACCGTGGCTGACTCGTGTTATGATCAATAGAAGTAAAAGTCACTTGGATACATTTGTGGTCATGGTCAGTGGCACGTGCCAACTTTGTCAAGGAATTTTCTCAAAAAGAGAGGGCGGACTTTTCCCCTACATATACAAAGTCGGGGAGATTTTGATTTTGTCCGCCTATCCTTCTCCCATTTCCCGGGAAGAGAAGTGCGCACATTAGGCACAACGAGCCACCAGTATTCTACCTTGTTTATACCTGCAAGGTCATGCCCAGTATATCTGCACTGTGATTGGACACTCTAACCGTGGCTGACTCGTGTTATAAATCATAGCCGTTTAATGTACTTGGTAAACTTTGTGGTCATGGTCAGTGGCACATGCCTACTTTGTCAAGGTATTGTGCACAAAAGCCGTGCCAAGCCACCGGCTTTTTACCTTGTTTATACCTGCAATGTCATGCATATTAGATGTGCGCTTTGATTGGGCACTCTGACCGTGGCTGACTCGTGTTATGATTCGTAGAAGTTAAAGTCACTTGGTAAACTTTGTGGTCATGGTCAGTGGCACATGCCAGATTTGTAAAGGCATTGCGCACAATAGTAACACCGAGCCACCAGTATTCTACCTTGTTTGAATCTGTAAGATCGGGCCTAGTACATGTGCACTGTGATTGGACACTCTGACCCTGGTTGATCGTGTTATGATCAATAGAAGTAAAAATCACTTGGATACATTTTTGGTCATGGTCAGTGGCACATGCCAACTTTGTCAAGGCATTGCGCACAATAGCCACACCGAGCCACCAGTATTTTACCTTGTTTATACATGTTAGGTCATGCCCAGTATATCTGCACTGTGATTGGGCACTCTGACCGTAGCTGACTCGTGTAATGATTCATAGACGTTTCAGGTACTTGGTAAACTTTGTCGTCATGGTCAGTGGAACATGCCAACTTTGTCAAGGCATTGTGCACAATAGCCGTGCCAAGCCACCGGTTTTTAAACTTGTTTATACCTGCAAGGTCATGCATATGAGATGTGCACTGTGATTGGGCACTATGACCGTGGCTGACTCGTATTACGATTCGTAGAAGTTAAAGTCACTTTTAAACTTTGTGGTCATGGTTAGTGGCACATGCCAACTATGTCAAGGCATTGCGCACAATAGCCACACCGAGCCACCAGTATTCTACCTTGTTTGCACCTGCAAGATCATGCCTAGTACATCTGCACCGTGATTGGACACTCTGACCGTGGCTGACTCGTGTTATGATCAATAGAAGTAAAAGTCACTTGGATAGACTTGTGGTAATGGTCAGTGGCACATGCCAAATTTGTCAAGGAATTGCGCACAATAGCCACACCGAGCCACCAGTATTGTACCTTATCTATACCTGCAAGGTTATGCCCAGTATATCTGCACTGTGATAGGACACTCTGACCGTGGCTGACTCGTGTTATGATTCATAGCCGTTTAATGAACTTGGTAAACTTTGTGGTCATGATCAGTGGCACATGCCAACTTTGTCAAGGCATTGTGCACAATAGCCACATGGAGCCGCCAGTAATCTACCTTGTTTGCACCTGAACGATAATGCCTAGTATATCTGCACTATGATTTGACACTCTGACCGTGGCTGACTCATGTTATGATCAATAGAAGTAAAAGTCACTTGGATACATTTGTGGTCATGGTCAGTGGCACATGCCAACGTTGTCAAGGCATTGCGCACAATAGCCACACCGAGCCACCAGTATTTTACCTTGTTTATACCTATAAGGTCATGCCCAGTATATATGCACTGTGATTGGACACTCTGACCGTGGCTGACTCGTGTTATGATTCATAGCAGTTAAAGGTACTTGGTAAACTTTGTGGTCATGGCAGTGGCACATGCCAACTTTGTCAAGGAATTGTGCACAATAGCCGTGCCAAGCCACCGGCGTTTTACCTTGTTTATACCTGCAAGGTTGTGCATATAACATGTGCGCTGTGATTGGGCACTCTGACCGTGGCTGACTTGTGTTACGATTCGTAGAAGTTGAAGTCACGTGGTAAAATTTGTGGTAATGGTCAGTGGCACATGCCAACTTTGTGAAGGCATTGCGCACAAAAGCCACACCGAGCCACCAGTATTTTTCCTTTTCTGAACCTGCAAGATCATGCCTAGTACATCTGCACTATGATTGGACATTCTGACCGCGGCTGACTTGTGTT
>SZWC01004443.1:57650-68151 GCA_023375785.1 Penium margaritaceum | reverse complement strand
TTTGTGGTCATGGTCAGTGGCACATGCCAACTTTGTCAAGGCATTGCGCACAATAGCCACACCGAGCCACCAGTATTTTACCTTGCTTATACCTATAAGGTCATGCCCAGTATATATGCACTGTGATTGGACACTCTGACAGTGGCTGACTCGTGTTATGATTCATAGCAGTTAAAGGTACTTGGTAAACTTTGTGGTCATGGCAGTGGCACATGCCAACTTTGTCAAGGAATTGTGCACAATAGCCGTGCCAAGCCACCGGCTTTTTACCTTGTTTATACCTGCAAGGTCGTGCATATAACATGTGCGCTGTGATTGGGCACTCTGACCGTGGCTGACTTGTGTTACGATTCGTAGAAGTTGAAGTCACATGGTAAACTTTGTGGTAATGGTCAGTGGCACATGCCAACTTTGTGAAGGCATTGCGCACAAAAGCCACACCGAGCCACCAGTATTTTTCCTTTTCTGAACCTGCAAGATCATGCCTAGTACATCTGCACTATGATTGGACATTCTGACCGCGGCTGACTTGTGTTATGATCAATAGAAGTAAAAGTCACTTGGATACATTTGTGGCCACAGTCAGCGGCACATGCCAACTTTGTCAAGGCATTGCACACAATAGCCGAACTAGACACCAGTATTCTACCTTGTTTGCACCTGCACGATCATGCGTAGTACATCCGCACTGTAATTGGACACTCTGACCGTGGCTGACTCGTGTTATGATCAATAGAAGGAAAAGTCACTTGGATACATTTGTGGTCATGGTCAGTGGCACATGCCAACTTTGTCAAGGCATTGCGCAAAATAGCCAAACCAAAGCCATTAGTATTCCACCTTGTTTGTACATGCAAAATCATGCCTAGTACATCTGCACTGTGATTGGACACTCTGACCGTGGCTGACTCGTGTCATGATCAATAGAAGTAAAATTCACTTGAATAAATGTGTGGTCATGGTCAGTGGCACATGCCAACGTTCTCAGGGAACTGCGCACAATAGCCACATTGAGCCACCAGTATTCTACCTTGTTTGTACATGCAAGGTCACGCCCAATATATCTGCACTATGATTGGACACTCTGACCGTGGTTGACTCATGTTATGATTCATAGCCGTTTAATGTACTTGGTAAACTTTGTCGTCATGGTCAGTGGCACATGCCAACTTTGTCAAGGCATTTCGCACAATAGCCGTGCCAGGCCACCGGTTTTTTACCTTGTTTATACCTGCAAGGTCATGCATATTAGAAGTATGCTTTGATTGGGCACTCTGAACGTGGCTGACTCTTGTTGTGATTCGTAGAAGTTAAAGTTACTTAGTAAACTTTGTGGTCATGATCAGTGGCACATGCCAACTTTGTCAAGGCATTGCGCACAATAGCCACATGGAGCCACCAGTATTCTACCTCGTTTGCACCTGCAAGATCATGCCTAGTACATCTGCACTATGATTGGACACTCTGACCGTGGCTGACTCGTGTTATGATGAATAGAAGTAAAAGTCACTTGGATACATTTGTGGTCATGGTCAGTGGCACATGCCAACTTTCTCAAGGCATTGCGCAAAATAGCCAAACCGAGCCATTAGTATTCTACCTTGTTTGTACATGCAAGATCCGGCCTAGTACATCTGCATTGTGATTGGACACTCTGACCGTGGCTGACTTGTGTCATGATCAATAGAAGTAAAAGTCACTTGGATAAATGTGTGGTCATGGTCAGTGGCACATGCCAACACTGTCACGGCATTGTGCACAATAGCCACACCGAGCCACCAGTATTCTACCTTGTTTATGCCTGCAAGGTCATGCGCAATATATCTGCACTATGATTGGACACTCTGACCGTGCCTGACTCGTGCTTTGATACATAGCCGTTTAATGTACTTGGTAAACTTTGTGGTCATGCATATTAGATGTGCACTGTGATTGGGCACTCTGAATGTGGCTGACTCGTATTACGATTCGTAAAAGTTAAAGTCACTTGGTAAACTTTGTGGTCATGGTCAGCGGCACATGCCAACATTGTCAAGGCATTGCACACAACAGCCACACCGAGCCACCAGTATTCTACCATGTTTTTACTTGCAAGATCATGCATAGTACATCTGCACTGTGATTTGACACTCGGACCGTGGATGACTCGTGTTATGATCAATAGAAGTAAAAGTCACTTTGATACATTTGTGGTCATGGTCAGTGGCACATGCCCACTTTGTCAAGGCATTGAGCACAATAGCCACACCGAGCCACCAGTATTCTACCTTGTTTGCACCAGAAAGATCATGCATAGTACATCTGCACTGTGATTAGACACTCTGACCGTGGCTGACTCGTGTTATGATTTGTAGAAGTTAAAGTCACTTGGCAAACTTTGCGGTGATGGTCAGTGCAACATGCAAACTTTGTCAAGGCATTGCGCACAATAGCCGTGCCAAGCCGACGGTTTTCTACCTTTTTTATACCTGCAAGGTCATGCATATTAGGTGTGCACTGTGATTGGGCACTCTGACCGTGGCTGACTCGTGTTACGATTCATAGAAGTTAAAGACACTTGGTACACTTTGTGGTCATGGTCAGTGGCACATGCCAACTTCGTAAAGGCATTACGCACAATAGCCAAACCGAGCCACCAGTATTCTACCTTGTTTGTACCTGCAAGGTCATGCCTATCAGATGTGCACCGTGATTGGACACTCCGACCGTGGCTGACTCGTGTTGTGATCAATAGAAGTAAAAGTCACTTGGATACATTTATGGTCATGGTCAGTGGCACATGCCAATTTTGTCAAGGCATTGCGCACAATAGCCACACCGAGCCACGAGTATTCTACCTTGTTTATACCTGCAAGGGCATACCCATTATATCTTCACTGTGATTGGACACTCTGACCGTGGCTGGCCCGCGTTATGATTCATAGCCGTTTAAGGTAGTTGGTAAACTTTGTGGTCATGGTCACTGGCACATGCCAACTTTGTCAAGGCATTGCGCACAATAGCCGTGCCAAGCCACCCGGTTTTTACCTTGTTTATGCCTGCAAGGTAATGCATATTAGATGTGCACTGTGATTGGGCACTCTGACCGTGGTTGAATCGTGTTAGGATTCGTAGAAGTTAAAGTCACTTGTAAACTTTGTGGTCATGGTCAGTGGCACATGCCAACTTTGTCGAGGCATTGCGCACAATAGCCAAACCGAGCCACCCGTATTCTATCTTGTTTGAACCTGCAAGATCATGCCTATTACATCTGCATTGTGTTTGGACACTCTGACAGTGGCTGACTCGTGTTATGATCAATAGATGGAAAAGTCACTTGGATACATTTGTGGTCATGGTCAGTGGTACATGCCAACTTTGTCAAGGCATTGAGCAAAATAGCCACACCGAACCACTCGTAGTCTACCTTGTTTATACCTGTAAGGTCATGCCCAGTATATCTGCACTGTCATTGGACACTGTGACCGTGGCTGACTCGTGTTATGATAAATAACCGTTTAATGTACTTGGTAAACTTTGTGGTAATGGTCAGTGGCAAATGCAAACTTTGTCAAGGCATTGCGCACAATAGCCGTGCCAAGCCACCGGATTTTTACATTGTTTATTCCTGCAAGTTCATGCATATTAGATGTGCACTGTGATTGGGCACTCTGTCCGTGGCTGACTCATGTTATAATTCGTAGAAGTTAAAGTCACTTGGTAAACTTTGTGGCCATGGTGAGTGGCACATGCCAACTTTATAAGGGCATTGCGCACAATAGCCACATCGAGCCACCAGTATTCTACCTTGTTTGCACTTGCAAGATCATGCCTATTACATCTGCACTTTGATTGGACACTCTGACCGCGGCTGACTCGAGTTATCATCAATAGAAGTAAAAGTCACTTGAATACATTTCAGGTCATGGTCCGTGGCACATGCCAACTTTGTCAAGGCATTGCGCACAATGGCCACACCGAGCCACCAGTATTCTACCTTGTTTGCACCTGCAAGATCATGCCTAGTACATCTTCACTGTGATTGGACACTCTGACCGTGGCTGACTCGTGTTATGATCAATAGAAGTAAAAGTCACTCGGGTACATTTGTGGTCATGGTCAGTGGAACATGCCAGCTTTGTCAGGGCATTGCACACAATAGCCACATCGAGCCACCAGTTTTCTACCTTTCTAATACCTATAAGGTCATGCCCAGTATATATGCACTGTGATTGGACACTCTGACCGTGGTAGACTCGTGTTACGATTCATAGCCCTTTAAGGTTCTTGGTAAACTTTGTGGTCATGGTCAGTGGCATATTCCGACTTTGTCAAGGCATTGCGCACAATAGCGGTGCCAAGCCACCGGGTTTTTACCTTGTTTATAACTGCAAGGTCATGCATAGTACATCTGTACTGTGATTGGACACTCTGACCATGGCTGACTCGTGTTATGATCAATAGAAGTAAAATTCACTTGCATACATTTGTGGTCATGGTCAGTGGCACATGCCAACTTTGTCAAGGCATTGCGCACAATAGCCACACCGAGCCACCAGTATTCTACCTTGCTCATACCCGCAAGGCCATGCGCAGTATTTGTACTGTGATTGGACACTCTGACCGTGGCTGACTCGTGTTATGATTCATAGCCGTTTAAGGTACTTGGTAAACTTTGTGGTCATGGTCAGTGGCACATTCCAATTCTGTCAAGGCATTGTGCACAATAGCCGTGCCAATCCACCGGTTTTTTAACTTGTTTATACCACAATGTCATGCATATTATATGTGCACAATGACTGGTCACTCTCACCGTGGCTGACTCATGTTACGATTCGTAGAAGTTAGAGTCACTTGGTAAACGTTGTGGTCAGGGTCAGTGGCACATGCCAACTTCTTCAAGGCATTGCGCACAATAGCCATACCGAGCCACCAGTATTCTACCTTTTTTGCACCTGCACGGTCATGCCTAGTACATCTGCATTATGATTGGACACTCTGACCGTGGTTGACTTGTGTTATGATCAATAGAAATAAAAGTCACTTAGTTACATTTGTGGTCATGGTCAGTGGCACATGCCAACTTTGTCAAGGCATTGCGCACAATAGCCACACCGAGCCACCAGTATTCTACCTTGTTNGTGGCTGACTCGTGTTATGATCAATAGAAGTAAAAGTCACTTGGATACATTTGTGGTCATGGTCAGTGGCACATGCCAACTTTGTCAGGGCATTACACACAATAGCCACACCGAGCCACTAGTTTTCTAACTTTTTTCTTCTGTAAGGTCATGCCCAGTATATATGCACTGTGATTGGACACTCTGACCCTGGCTGACTGGTGTTATGATTCATAGTCGTTTAAGGTTCTTGGTAAACTTTGTGGTCATGGTCAGTGGCACATGCCGACTTTGTCAAGGAATTGCACACAATAGCCGTGCCAAGCCACCGGTTTTTTACCTTGTTTATACCTGCAAGGTCATGCATATTAGATGTGCACTTTGATTGGGCACTCTGACCGTGGCTGACTCGTGTTATGGTTCGTAGAAGTTAAAGTCACTTGGTACACTTTGTGGTCATGGTCAAAGGCACATGCCAACTTTGTCAAGGCATTGCGCACAATAGCCACACCGAGCCACCAGTGTTCTACCTTGTTTGCACCTGCAAGATCAAGCCTAGTACATCTGCACTTTGATTGGACACTCTGACTGTGGTTGACTCGGGTTATGATCAATATAAGTAAAAGTCACTTGGATACATTTGTGGTCATGGTCAGTGGCACATGCCAACTTTGTCAAGGCATTGCGCACAATAGCCACACCGAGCCACCAGTCTTCTACCTTGTTTATACCTGCAAGATCATGCCTAGTACATCTGTACTGTGATTGGACACTCTGACCGCGGCTGACTCGTGTTATGATTCATTGCCGTTTAATGTACTTGGTAAACGTTGTGGTCATGGTCAGTGGCATATTCCGACTTTGTCAAGGCATTGCGCTCAATAGCCACACCGAGCCACCAGTATTCTACCTTGCTCATACCCGCAAGGCCATGCGCAGTATTTGTACTGTGATTGGACACTCTGACCGCGGCTGACTCGTGTTATGATTCATTGCCGTTTAATGTACTTGGTAAACGTTGTGGTCATGGTCAGTGGCATATTCCGACTTTGTCAAGGCATTGCGCTCAATAGCCACACCGAGCCACCAGTATTCTACCTTGCTCATACCCGCAAGGCCATGCGCAGTATTTGTACTGTGATTGGACACTCTGACCGCGGCTGACTCGTGTTATGATTCATTGCCGTTTAATGTACTTGGTAAACGTTGTGGTCATGGTCAGTGGCATATTCCGACTTTGTCAAGGCATTGCGCTCAATAGCCACACCGAGCCACCAGTATTCTACCTTGCTCATACCCGCAAGGCCATGCGCAGTATTTGTACTGTGATTGGACACTCTGACCGCG
Organism: Penium margaritaceum; assembly: GCA_023375785.1. Taxonomy (NCBI): domain Eukaryota; kingdom Viridiplantae; phylum Streptophyta; class Zygnematophyceae; order Desmidiales; family Peniaceae; genus Penium; species Penium margaritaceum. The sequence goes on along the minus strand of SZWC01004443.1, from coordinate 61,705 downwards.
GCTGACTCGTGTTATGATTCATTGCCGTTTAATGTACTTGGTAAACGTTGTGGTCATGGTCAGTGGCATATTCCGACTTTGTCAAGGCATTGCGCTCAATAGCCACACCGAGCCACCAGTATTCTACCTTGCTCATACCCGCAAGGCCATGCGCAGTATTTGTACTGTGATTGGACACTCTGACCGCGGCTGACTCGTGTTATGATTCATTGCCGTTTAATGTACTTGGTAAACGTTGTGGTCATGGTCAGTGGCATATTCCGACTTTGTCAAGGCATTGCGCTCAATAGCCACACCGAGCCACCAGTATTCTACCTTGCTCATACCCGCAAGGCCATGCGCAGTATTTGTACTGTGATTGGACACTCTGACCGCGGCTGACTCGTGTTATGATTCATTGCCGTTTAATGTACTTGGTAAACGTTGTGGTCATGGTCAGTGGCATATTCCGACTTTGTCAAGGCATTGCGCTCAATAGCCACACCGAGCCACCAGTATTCTACCTTGCTCATACCCGCAAGGCCATGCGCAGTATTTGTACTGTGATTGGACACTCTGACCGCGGCTGACTCGTGTTATGATTCATTGCCGTTTAATGTACTTGGTAAACGTTGTGGTCATGGTCAGTGGCATATTCCGACTTTGTCAAGGCATTGCGCTCAATAGCCACACCGAGCCACCAGTATTCTACCTTGCTCATACCCGCAAGGCCATGCGCAGTATTTGTACTGTGATTGGACACTCTGACCGCGGCTGACTCGTGTTATGATCAATAGAAATAAAAGTCACTTAGTTACATTTGTGGTCATGGTCAGTGGCACATGCCAACTTTGTCAAGGCATTGCGCACAATAGCCACACCGAGCCACCAGTATTTCAACTTGTTCATACCTGCAAGGTCGTGTACGGTATATCTGTACTGTGATTGGACACTCTGATCGTTACTGACTCGTGTTATGAGTCATAGCCGTTTAAGGTACTTGGTAAACTTTGTGGTCATGGTCAGTGGCACATGCCAACTTTGTCAAGGCATTGCGCACAATGGCCGTGCCAAGCCACTGGTTTTTTGACTTGTTTATACCTGCAAGGTCATGCATGTTAGATATGCACTGTGATTGGGCACTCTGACCGTGGCTGACTCATATTACGATTCGTATAAGTTAAAGTCACCTGGTAAACTTTGTGGTCATGGTCAGTGGCACATGCCAAATTTGTCAATGCACTGCGCACAATAGCCACACCGAGCCACAAGTATTCTACATTGTTTGTACCTACAAGGTCATGCCTAGTACATCTGCATGGTGATTGGACACTCTGACTGTGGCTGACTCGTGTTATGATCAATATAAGTGAAAGTCACTTGCATACATTTGTGGTCACGGTCAGTGGCACAGGCCAAATTTGTCAAGGCATTGCACACAAAAGTCACACCAAGCCACTAGAATTCTACCTTTTTCATACATGTAAGGTCATGCCCAGTATATCTGCACTGTGATTAGGCACTCTGACCGTGGCTGACTTGTGTTATGATTCATAGCCGTTTAAGGTACTTGGTAAACTTTGTGGTCATGGTCAGTGGCACATGCCAACTTTGTCAAGGCATTGCGCACAATAGCCACACCGAGCCACCAGTATTNTGATTGGACACTCTGACTGTGGTTGACTCGTGTTATGATCAATATAAGTAAAAGTCACTTGGATACATTTGTGGTCATGGTCAGTGGCACATGCCAACTTTGTCAAGGCATTGCGCACAATAGCCACACCGAGCCACCAGTCTTTTACGTTGTTTATACCTGTTATGTCATGCCCAGTATATCTGCACTGTGATTGGACACTCTGATTGTGACTGACTCGTGTTATGGTTCATAGCCGTTGAAGGTACTTGGTAAACTTTGTGGTCATGGTCAGTGGCACATGCCAACTTTGTCAAGGCATTGTGCACAATAGCCGTGCCAAGCCACCGGTTTTTTTACCTTTTTATGCCTGCAAGGTCATGCATGTTATATGTGCACTGTGATTGGGCACTCTGACCGTGGCTGAATCCTATTACGATTCGTAGAAGTTAAAGTCACTTGGTACACTTTGTGGTCATGGTCAGTGGCACATGCCAACTTTGTCAAGGCATTGCGCACAATAGCCACACCGATTCACTAGTAGTCTACATTGTTTGCACCTGCAAGATCATGCCTAGTACATTTGCACTTTGATTGGACACTCTGACCGTAGCTGACTCGTGATATGATCAATAGAAGTAAAAGTCACTTGGATACATTTGTGGTCATGGTCAGTGGCACATGCCAACTTTGTCAAGGAATTGCGCACAATAGCCACACCGAGCCACCAGTATTCTACCTTGTTTACACCTGAAAGGTCATGCCCAGTATATATGCACTGTGATTGGACACTCTGACCATGGCTGACTCGTGTTATGATTCATTGCCGTTTAATGTACTTGGTAAACGTTGTGGTCATGGTCAGTGTCACATGCCAACTTTGTCAATGTATTGCGCTCTATAGCCGTGCCAAGCCACCAGTTTGTTACCTTGTTTCTAATTGCAAGGTCATGCAGATTAGATGTGCACTTTGATTGGACACTCAGACCGTGGCTAACTCGTGTTACGATTCGTAGAAGTTAAATTCACTTGGTAAACTTTGTGGTCATGGTCAGTGGAACATGCCAACTTTGTCAAGGCATTGCGCACAATAGCCACACCGAGCCAGCAGTAACCTACCCTTTTTAACCTGCAAGATCATGCCCAGTACATCTGTACTGTAATTGGACACTCTGACCGCGGCTGACTCGTGTTATGATCAGTAGAAGTAAAAGTTACTTGGATACATTTGTGGTCACGGTGAGTGGCACATGCCAACTTTGTCAAGGCATTGCACACAATAGCCAAACTAAGCCACCAGTATTCTACCTTGTTTGCACCTGCACGATCATGCCTAGCACATTTGCATTGTGAGTGGACACTCTGACCGTGGCTGACTCGTGTTATGATCAATAGAAGTAAAAGTCACTTGGATACATTTGTGGTCATGGTCAGTGGCACATGCCAACTTTGTCAAGGCAGTGCGCAAAATAGCCACACCGAGCCACTAGTATTCTACCCTGTTTGTACCTGCAAGATCATGCATAGTACATCTGCACAGTGATTGGATACTCTGACCGTGGCTGACTCGTGTCATGATGAATAGAAGTAAAAGTCACTTGGATAAATTTGTGGTCATGGTTAGTGGCACATGCCAACGTTGTCAAGGAATTGCGCACAATAGCCACACCGAGCCACCAGTATTCTACCTTGTTTATACCTGCAAGGTCATGCCCAGTACATCTGCACTGTGATTGGACACTCTGACCGTGGCTGACTCGTGTTATGATTCATAGCCGTTCAATGTACTTGGTAAACTTTGTGGTCATGGTCAGTGGCACATGCAAACTTTGTCAAGGCATTGTGCACAATAGCCGTGCCAAGCCACCGGATTATGACCTTGTTTATACCTGCAAGGTCATGCATATTAGAAGTGCGCTTTGATTGGGCACTCTGACCGTGGCTGACTCTTGTTATGCTTCGTAGAAGTTGATGTCACTTGGTAAACTTGGTGGTCATGATCAGTGGCACATGCCAACTTTGCCAAGGCATTGCGCACAATAGCCACATGGAGCCACCAGTATTATACCTAGCTCATGCCTAGTACATCTATACTACTATTGGGCACTCTGACCGTGGCTGACTTGTGTTACGATTCGTAGAAGTTAAAGTCAGTTGGTAAACTTTGTGGTCATGGTCAGTGGCACATGCCAGCTTTGTCAAGGCATTGCGCACTGTAGCCACATCGAGCCACCAGTATTCTACCTTTTTTGCATCTGCAATTTCATGCCCAGTACATCTGCACTGTGATTGGACACTTTGACAGTGGCTGACTCGTGTTATGATCAATAGAAGTAAAAGTCACTTGGATACATTTGTGGTCATGGTCAGTGGCACATGCCAACTTTGTCAAGGCATTGCGCACAATAGCCACACCGAGCCACCAGTATTCTACCTTGTT
>SZWC01004443.1:46001-56056 GCA_023375785.1 Penium margaritaceum | reverse complement strand
AGCCACCAGTATTCTACCTTGTTCATACCTGCAAGGTCATGCCCAGTATCTGTGCTGTGATTGGACACTCTGACCGTGGCTGACTCGTGTTATGATTCATAGCCGTTTAAGGTACTTGGTAAACTTTGTGGTCATGGTCAGTGGCACATGCCAACTTTGTCAAGGCATTGCGCACAATAGCCGTGCCAAGCCACCGGTTTTTTAATTTGTTTATACCTGCAATGTCATGCATATTATATGTGCACACTGATTGGTCACTCTGACCGTGGCTGACTCGTGTTACGATTCGTAGAAGTTAGAGTCGCTTGGTAAACTTTGTGGTCGGGGTCAGTGGCACATGCCAACTTCGTCAAGGCATTGCGCACAATAGCCACACTGAGCCACCAGTATTCTACCTTGTTTGCACCTGCACGGTCATGCCTAGTACATCTGCACTGTGATTGGACACTCTGACCGTGGCTGACTTGTGTTATGATCAATCGAATTAAAAGTCACTTAGTCTCATTTGTGGTCATGGTCAGTGGCACATGCCAACTTGGTCAAGGCATTGCGCACAATAGCCACTCCGAGCCACCAGTATTCTACCTTCTTTGCACCTGCAAGATCATGCCTAGTACATATGCACTGTGATTGGACACTCTGACCATGGTTAACTCGTGTTATGATCAATGGAAGTAAAATCCACTTGGATACATTTGTGGTCACGGTCAGTGGCACATGCCAACGTTGTCAAGGAGCTGCACACAATAACCACACCGAGCCACCAGTATTATACCTTGTTTATACCTGTAAGGTCATGCCCAGTATATCTGCACTGTGATTGGACACTCTGACTGTGGCTGACATGTGTTATGATTCATAGCCGTTTAAGGTACTTGGTAAACTTTGTGGCCATGGTCAGTGGCACATGCCAACTTTGTAAAGGCATTGCGCACAATAGCCATGCCAAGCCACCAGTTTTTTACCTTGTTTATACCTGCATGCTCATGCCTAGTAAACCTGAACTGTCATTGGGCACTCTGACTGTGGCTATCTCTTGTTACGATTTGTACAAGTTAAAGTCACTTGGTAAACTGTGTGGTCATGGTCAGTGGCACATACAAACTTTGTCAAGGCATTGCGCACAATAGCGACACCGAGCCACCAGTACTCTACCTTGTTCATACCAGTGAGGTCATGCGCAGTATATCTGCACTATGATTGGACACTCGGAATGTGTTTTTTACCTTGTTTATACCTGCAAGGTCATGCCTAGTACATCTCAACTGTGATTGGGCACTCTGACTGTGGATGACTCCTGTTACGATTCGTATAAGTTAAGGTCACTTGGTTAACTTTGTCATCATGGTCAGTGGCACATGCCAACCTTGTCAAGGCATTGCGCACAATAGCCGTGCCAAGACACCACGTTTTTTACCCTGTTTATACCTGCAAGGTCATGCATATTAGATATGCACTGTGATTGGGTACTCTGACCGTGGCTGACTCGTGTTATGATTCTTATAGGTTAAAGTCACCTGGTAAACTTTGTGGTCATGGTCAGTGGCACATGCCAACTTTGTCAAGGCATTGCGCACTGTAGCCACACAGAGCCAACAGTATTCAACCTTTTTTACACCTGCAATTTCATGCCTAGTACATCTGCACTGTGATAGGACACCCTGACCGTGGCTGACTCGTGTTATGATCAATAGAAGTAAAAGTCAATTGGATACATTTGTGGTCATGGTCAGTGACACATGCCAACTTTGTTAAGGCATTGCGCACAATAACCACACCGAGCCACCAGTATTCTACTTTGTTTATACCTGTTAGGTCATGCCCAGTATATCTGCACTGTGATTGGACACTCTGACCGTGGCTGAATCGTGTTATGATTCATAGCCGTTTAAGGTACTTGGTAAACTTTGTGGTCATGGTCAGTGACACATGCCAACTTTATCAAGGCAATGCACACAATAGCCATGCCAAGCCACCAGTTTTTTATCTTGTTTATACCAGCAAGGTCATGCATATTAGTTGTGCACTGTGACTGGGCAATCTGACTGTGGCTGACTCGTGTTACGATTTGTAGAAAGTTAAAGTCACTTGGTAAACTTTGTGGTCATGGTCAGTGGCACATGCCAACTTTGTCAAGGCATTGCGCACAATAGCCACACCAAGCCACCAGTATTATACCTTGTTTACACCCCCAAAAGCATGCCTAGTACATCTGCACTTTGATTGGACACTCTGACCGTGGCTAACTCGTGTTATGATCAATAGAAGTAAAAGTCACTTGGATACATTTGTGGTCATGGTCAGTGGCACATGCCAACTTTGTCAAGGCATTGCACACAATAGCCACATGATGCCACCAGTATTCTACCTTGTTTATACCTGCAAGGTCATGCCCAGTATATCTGCACTGTGATTGGACACTCTGACCGTGGCTGACGCGTGCAATGATTCATAGCCGTTTAAGGTACTTGGTAAACTTTGTGGTCATGGTCAGTGGCACATGCCAACTTTATCAAGGCATGGCACAAAATAGCCGTGCCAAGCCACCCGTTTTTACCTTGTTTACAACTGCAGGGTCATGTATATCAGATGTGCACTGTGATTGGGCACTCTGACCGTTGCTGACTCGTGTTACAATTCGTAGAAGTTAAAGTCAGTTGGTAAACTTTGTGGTCATGGTCAGTGGCACATGCCAACTTTGTCAAGGCATTGCGCACAATAGCCACACCAAGCCACCAGTATTCTACCTTGTTTGCGCCTGCAAAATCATGCCTAGTACATGTGCACTTTGATTGGACACTCTGTCCATGGCTAACGCGTGTTTTGATCAATAGAAGTAAAAGTCACTTGGATACATGTGTGGTCATGGTCAGTGGCACATGCCAACTTTGTCAAGGCGTTGCACACAATAGCCACACCGAGCCACCAATATTCTACCTTGTTTATACCTGCAAGGTCATGCCCAGTATATCTGCACTGTGATTGGACACTCTGACCGTGGCTGACGCGTGTAATGATTCATAGCCGTTTAAGGTACTTGGTAAACTTTGTGGTCATGGTCAGTGGCACATGCCAACTTTGTCAAGGTATTGCGCACAATAGCCGTGCCACGCCACCGGTTTTTTACATGGTTTATACCTGGACGTTCATGCATATTAGATGTGCGCTGTGATTGGGCACTCTTACCGTGGCTCGTGTTATGAGTCGTAGAAGTTAAATTCACTTGGTAAACTTTGTGGTGATGGTCAGTGGCACTTGCCAGCTTTGTCAAGGCATTGTGCACAATAGCCACACCGAGCCACCAGTATTCTACCTTGTTTGTGCCTGCAAAATCATGCCTAGTACATCTGCACTGTGATTGGACACTCTGACCGTGGGTGAGTCGTGTTATGATCAATAGAAGTAAAAGTTACTAGGATACATTTTTGGTCATGGTCAGTGGCACATGCCAACTTTGTCAAGGCATTGCGCACAATAGCCACACCGCGCCACCAGTATTCTACTTTGTTTATACCTGTAAGGTCATTCCCAGTATATCTGCATAGTGATTGGACACTCAGACCGTGGCTGACTCGTGTAATGATTCATAGCCGTTTCTGGTACTTGGTAAACGTTGTGGTCATGGTCAGTGGCACATGCCACCTTTGTCAAGGCATTGCACACAATAGCCGTCCCAAGCCACCGGTTTTTTCACCTTGTTTATACCTGCAATGTCATGCATAGTACATCAGAACTATGATTGGGTACTCTGACCGCCGCTGAATCGTGTTATGATTTGTGAAAGTTAAAGTCACTTGGTAAACATTGTGGTCATGGTCAGTGGCACATGCCAACTTTGTCAAGGCATTGCGCACAATAGCCATACCAAGCCACCAGTATTCTACCTTTTTTATACCTGCAAGGTCATGATCAGTGTATCTACACTGTGATTGGATACTCTGGCCGTGGCTGACTCGTGTTATGATTCATAGCGGTTTAATGTACTTGATAAACTTTGTGGTCATGGTCAGTGGCACATGCTAACTTTTTCAGGGCATTGCGCGCAATAGCCACACCGAGCGACCAGCATTCTACCTTGTTTGTACCTGCAAGATCATGCCTAGTACATCTGCACCGTGATTGGACACTCTGACCGTGGCGGACTCTTGTTATGGTTAATATAAGTAAAAGTCACTTGGATATATTCGTGGTCATGGTCAGTGGCACGTGCCAACTTTGTCAAGGCATTGCGCAAAATAGCCAACCGAGGCACCAGTATTCTACCTTGTTTATACCTACAAGGTCATGCCCAGTATATCTGTACTGTGATTTGACACTCTGACCGTGGCTGAATTGTGTTATGATTCATAGCCGTTTAATGTACTTGGTAAACTTTGTGGTCATGGTGAGTGGCACATGCCAACTTTTTCAAGGCATTGTGCACAATAGCCGTGCCAAGCCACCGGTTTGTTACCTAGCTTATACCTGCAAGGTCATGCATATTAGATGTACGCTGTGATTGGACACTCTGACCGTGGCTGACTCGTGTTACGTTTCGTAGAAGTTAAAGTCACTTGGTAAACTTTGTGGCCATGGTGAGTGGCACATGCCAACTTTATCAAGGCGTTGTGCACACTGAGCCACTAGTATTCTACCTTGTTTGCACCTGCAGGATCATGCCTAGTACATCTGCATTTTGATTGGACACTCTCAAAGTGGCTGACTCGTGTTATGATCAATAGAAGTAAAGTCACTTGGATACATTTGTGGTCATGGTCAGTGGCACATGCCAACTTTGTCCAGGCATTGCGTACAATAGCCACACCGGGCCACAAGTATTCTACCTTGTTTGTACCTGCAAGGTCATGCCCAGTATATGTGCACTGTGATTGGACACTCCGACCGTGGCTGACTCGTGTTATGATTTATAGCCGTTTAAGGTACTTGGAAAACTTTGTGGTCATGGTCAGTGGGACATGCCAACTTTGTCAAGGTAATGCGCACAGTAACCGTGCCAGGCCACCGGTTTTGAAACCTTTATATATACCTGCAAGGTCATGCCTAGTACATCTTAACTATGATTTGGCACTCTGACTGGGACTGACCCGTGTTAGGATTCGTAGACGTTAAAGTCACTTGCTAAACTTTAAGGTCATGGCCAGTGGCACAAGCCAACTTTCTCAAGACATTGCGCACAATAGCCACACCAAGCCACCAGTATTCTACCTTTTTTTAACCTGCAAGATCATGCCCAGTACAACTGCACTGTGATTGGACACTCTGACCGTGGCTGACTCGTGTTATGATCAATAGAAGTAAAAGTCACTTGGATACATTTCTGGTCATCGTCAGTGGCACGTGCCAACTTTGTCAAGGCATTGCGCACAATAGCCAAACCGAGCCACCGGTATTCTACCTTGTTTACACCTGCACGATCATGCCTAGTAGATGTGCACTGTGATTGGACACTCTGACCGTGGCTGACTCGTGTTATGATCCAGAGAAGTAAACATCACTTGGATACATTTGTGGTCATGGTCAGTGGCACATGCCAAATTTGTCAAGGCATAGCGCAAAATAGCCACACCGAGCCACCAGTATTCTACCTTGTTCGAACCTGTAAGATCATGCCTAGTACATCTGCACTGTGATTGGACACTCTTACCGTGGCTGACTCGTGTTATGATCAATAGAAGTAAAAGTCACTTGGATACATTTGTGGTCATGGTCAGTGGCACATGCCAACTTTGTCAAGGAATTGCGCACAATAGCCACACCGAGCCACCAGTAATCTACCTTGTTTATACCTGCACGTTCATGCCCAGTATATCTGCACTGTGATTGGACAATCTAACCGTGGCTGACTCGTGTTATGATTCATAGCCGTTTAATGTACTTGGTAAACTTTGTGGTCATGGTCAGTGGCACATGCCAAATTTGTCAAGGCATTGCGCACAATAGCCGTGCCAAGCCACCGGGTTTTTACCTTGTTTTTACCTGCAAGGTCATGCATATTAGATGTGCGCTTTGATTGGGCACTCTGACCGTGGCTGACTCGTGTTATGGTTCGTAGAAGTTAAAGTCACTTGGTAAACTTTGTGGTCATGGTCAGTGGCACATGCCAACTTTTTCAAGGCATTGCGCACAATAGTCACACCGAGCCACCAGTATTGTACCTTGTTTGCACCTGCAAGATCAAGCCTAGTACATCTGCACTGTGATTGGACACTCTGATCGTGGTTGACTCGTGTTATGATTAATAGAAGTAAAAGTCACTTGGATACATTTGTGGTCATGGTCAGTGGCACATGCCAACTTTGTCAAGGCACTGCGCACAAAAGCCACACCGAGCCACCAGTATTTTACCTTGTCTATACCTGTTATGTCATGCCCAGTACATCTGCACTGTGATTGGGCACTCTGACCGGGGCTGACTCGTGTTATGGTTCATAGCCGTTTAAGGTACTTGGTAAACTTTGTGGTCATGGTCAGTGGCACGTGCCAACTTTTTCAAGGCATTGCGCACAATAGCCGTGCCAAGCCACCGGTTTTTTAACTTGTTTAAACCTGCAAGGTCATGCATATTATATGTGCACTGTGATTTGGCACTCTGACCGTGGCTGACTCGTATTACGATTCGTAGAAGTTAAAGTCACTTGGTACACTTTGTGGTCATGGTCAGTGGCACATGCCAACTTTGTAAAGGCATTACGCACAATAGCCACACCGAGCCACCAGTATTCTACCTTGTTTGCACCTGGAAGATCATGCCTAGTACATCTGCAATGTGATTGGACACTCTGACCGTGGCTGACTCGTGTTATGATCAATAGAAGTACAAGTCACTTGGATACATTTGTAGTCATGGTCAGTGACACATGCCAACTTTGTCAAGGAATTGCGCACAATAGCCACACCGAGCCACCAGTATTCTACCTTGTTTATACCTGCAAGGCCATGCCTAGTATATCTACACTGTGATTGGACACTCTGACCGTGGCTGACTTATGTTATGATTCATAGCTGTTTAATGTACTTGGTAAACTTTGTGGTCATGGTCATTGTCACATGCCAACTTTGTCAAGGCATTGCGCACCATAGCCGTGCCAGGCCACCGGTTTTTTTCCATTTTTATAATTGCAAGGTCATGCAGATTAGATGTGCACTTTGATTGGGCACTCTGACCGTGGCTGACTCGTGTTATGATTCGTAGAAGTTAATGTCACTTGGTAAACTTTGTGGTCATGATCAGTGGAACATGCCAACTTTGTCAAGGCATTGTGCACCAGAGCCACATGGAGCCGCCAGTATTCTACGTTGTTTGCACCTGCACAATCATGCCTAGTACATCTGCACTGTGATTGGACAGTCTGACCGTGGCTGACTCGTGTTCTGATCAATAGAAGTAAATGTCACTTGGATACATTTGTGGTCATGGTCAGTGGCACATGCCAACTTTGTGGAGGCATTGCGCACAATAGCCACACCGAGCCACCAGTATTTTACCTTGTTTATACCTGTAAGGTCATGTCCAGTGTATGTGCACTGTGATTGGACACTCTGACCGTGGCTGACTCGTGTTTTGATTCATAGCCACTAAAGGTACTTGGAAAACTTTGTGGTCATGGCAGTGGCACATGCCAAATTTGTCAAGGCATTGCGCACAATAGCCGTGCCAAGCCACCAGTTTTTTACCTTGTTTATACCTGCAAGGTCTTGCATATTAGATGTACGCTGTAATTGGACACTCTCACAGTGGCTGACTCGTATTACGATTCGTAGAAGTTAAAGTCACATGGTAAATTTTGTGGTCATGGTCAGTGGCACATGCCAACCTTGTCAAGGCATTGCGCACAATAGCCACACCAAGCCACCAGTATTCTACCTTGTTTGTACCCGCACGATCATGCCTAGTACATCTGCACTGTGATTGGACACTATGACCGTGGCTGACTCGTGTTATGATCAATAGAAGTAAAAGTCACTTGGATACATTTGTGGTCATGGTCAGTGGCACATGCCAATTTTGTCAAGGCATTGCGTAAAACAGCCACACCGAGACACTAGTATTCTACCTTGTTTGTACCTGCAAGATCATGCCTAGTACATCTGCACTGTGATTGGACACTCTGACCGTGGCTGACTCGTGTTATGATCAATAGAAGTAAAAGTCACTTGGATACATTTGTGGTCATGGTCAGTGGCACATGCCAATTTTGTCAAGGCATTGCGTAAAACAGCCACACCGAGACACTAGTATTCTACCTTGTTTGTACCTGCAAGATCATGCCTAGTACATCTGCACTGTGATTGGACACTCTGACCGTGGCTGACTCGTGTTATGATCAATAGAAGTAAAAGTCATTTGGATACATATGTGGTCATTGTCAGTGTCACATGCCAACTTTCTCAAGGCATTGCACACAATAGCCACACCAAACCACCAGTATTTTACCTTGTGTATACCTGCAAGGTCATGCCCAGTATATCTGAACTGTGATTGGACACTCTGACCGTGGCTGACTCGTGTTATGATTCATAGCCGTTAAAGGTACTTGGTAAAGTTTGTGGTGATAGTCTGTGGCACATGCCACTTTTGTCAAGGCATTGCGCACAATAGCCGTGCCAAGCCACCGGTTTTTAACTTGTTTATACCTGCAAGGTCATGCATATTAAATGTACACTGTGGTTGGGTACCCTGACCGTGGCTGAATCTTGTTACGATTCGCAAAAGTTAAAGTCACTTGGTAAACGTTGTGGTAATGGTGAGTGGCACTGCCAACTTTGTGAAGGCATTGCGCACAATAGCCACACCGAGCCACCAGTATTCTATCTTGTTTGTACCTGCAAGATCATGCCTCACAGTCCCAAGGGTCCTCCCACCCGTGGTTTGCGTAACGTGTTGCAGTGCGAGGAGAATCGAGCTCCTCGTCCGGAGGCCCGTCAAGGGGTGGCGAATCCAGGGTGCCTGATGTGGCTGCAGAAGCAGCCAAGGGCGAGGGAGAGTGAGGAGGTGCCAACGGGGAGAGAGAGAGAGATGAAGTAGCAGGGTCCGATGGCGAGTGGTGGAGGATGCACCGCACTGCGAGGTCAGAGCAGTGGATCAGGCTGTGCGTCCGCCAAGAGGCCGTCACCTTCAAGGAGAAGTGCTGCTGGCAGAGGGCATCCAGCAGCAGTGCGCAATGCAGAAGAGAGCGCAGAGTGAGCAAGAGCAGCCAAGAACAGCCGAGGGTAGCGGAGAGTCCTGCAGCATGCAAGAGAGCAGATGGGAGAGAGCGTTAGGGTTGAGGAGAGCCCGAGAGGGACGAGAGGGATACCCGAGAGTAACGGACAGCCAAGGGCAGCCGAGTGCAGCCAAGAGTGACCGCAAAGAACGTGGAGAGCAGCGGAGAGCAGCTTCAGGAGAGGCCGAGAGTCGGGAGGAGACGAGCAGTTGAGATCAACGAGGGCCGTCGAACATGAGCGGGCGGGCGAGAGAGCACCCGCGGGCCTCAGAGAGTCAAGGTAAGCATCAAGAAACGAGTGCGGTGTGCTGGCCGGGGAGGATGGTAGCAGCCCCTAGATGTGCTGCAAGCCAAAGAGACGGCCGGAGGGACAGATTGTCCGCTGCGGTAATGTACGGGCCACGGCAACTGTGGGCCACACAAGGATTTAAGGGGCCAGGATCGACGAGTGGCGGGAGTGAATTCACGCTGCTCTCATACCAGTAGTTACTCTGACAATGCTTGGTTAGCCTGTGTTGTACGAGGCGGGTGAGAGCAATGGATAACAGTGCGTGAGACACGCCATGGATGCGGTAAGCTTGCCTTATAGACGTTCGCACTCAACCAAGACTGGTGAGGGGAGGGGGAGTGAGCGAACCTAGAACCGGTAAGCGCTCACCCACCACGAGCGATGAGCTCGAGCGGGTGAGTGCCGCCACCCGGGGGTCAAGCCCGACCACTCGGAAGTAACCGAGGGCGGCTACTCACCGATGCACGGCCAAAACCGGCACGCTGGCCCCCTGAGGATCAGCACCCGGGAAACATGCAGCTCCCCAATCACATGCAAGGAAAGGCAATATGAAGCAGAGCACG
>SZWC01004443.1:20832-38253 GCA_023375785.1 Penium margaritaceum | reverse complement strand
ATGGTCAGTGGCACATGCCAACTTTGTCAAGGCATTGCGCACAATAGCCATGCCAAGCTACCGGTTTTTTACCTTGTTTATACCTGCAAGGTCATGCCTAGTACATCTGGACTGTGATTGGGCACTCTGACTGTGGCTGACTCGTGTTACAATTCATAGACGTTAAAGTCACTTGGTAAACTTTGTGGTCATGGTCAGTGGCACATGCCAACTTTGTCAAGGCATTGCGCACAGTAGCCACACCAAGCCACCAGTATTCTACCTTGTTTGCACCTGCAAGATCATGCCTAGTACATCTGCACTGTGATTGGACACTCTGACCGTGGCTGACTCGTGTTATGCTCAATAGAAGTAAAAGTCACTTAGGATACATTTGTGGTCATGGTCAGTGGCACATGCCAACTTTCTCAAGGCATTGCGCACAATAGCCACACCAAGCCACCAGTATTCTACCTTGTTTGCACATGCAAGATCATGCCTAGTACATATGCACTGTGATAGGACACTCTGACCGTGGCTGACTCGTGTTATGATTCAGAGCCGTTTTAGGTACTTGGTAAACTTTATGGTCATGGTCAGTGGCACATGCCAACTTTGTCAAGGCATTGCGCACAATAGCCGTGCCAAGCCACGGGTTTTTTAACTTGTTTATACCTGCAATGTCATGCATGTTATATGTGCACAATGATTGGTCACTCCGACCATGGCTGACTTGTGTTACGATTCGTAGAAGTTAAAGTCACTTGGTAAACTTTGTGGTCATGGTCAGTGGCACATGCCAACTTCGTCAAGGCATTGCGCAAAATAGCCACGTCGAGCCACCAGTATTCTACCTTGTTTGCACCCGCAAGGTCATGCCTAGTACATCTGGACTGTGATTGGACACTCTGACTGTGGCTAACTCGTGTTATGATCAATAGAATTAAAAGTCACTTGGATACATTTGTGGTCATGGTCAGTGGCACATACCAACTTTGTCAAGGCATTGCGCACAATAGCCACACCGAGCCACCAGAATTCTACCTTGTTCGTACCTGTAAGGTCGTGTCCAGTATATCTGCACTGTGATTGGACACTCTGACCGTGGCTGACTTGTGTTATGATTAATAGCCGTTTAAGGTACTTGGTACACTTTGTGGTCATGGTCAGTGGCATATGCAAACTTTGTCAAGGCATTGCGCACAATAGTCATGCCAAGCCAGGGGTTTCTTACCTTGTTCATACCTGCAAGGTCACGCGTAGTACATCTCAACTGTGATTGGGCACTCTGACTGTGGATGACTCCTGTTACGATTTGTAGAAGTTAAAGTCACTTGATAAACTTTGTCGTCATGGTCAGTGGCACATGCCAACCTTGTCAAGGCATTGCGCACAAATGCCGTGCCAAGACACCGGTTTTTTACCCTGTTTAATATTGCAAGGTCATGCATATTTGATGTGCACTGTGATTGGGTACTCTGATTGTGGCTGACTCGTGTTATGATTCCTAGAGGTTAAAGTCACTTGGTAAACTTTGTGGTCATGATCAGTGGCACATGCCGACTTTTTCAAGGCATTGCACACTGTAGCCACACCGAGCCACCAGTATTCTACCTTTTTTGCATCTGCAATTTCATGCCTAGTACATCTGCAATGTGATTGGACACTTTGACAGTGGCTGACTCGTGTTAAGATCAATAGAAGTAAAAGTCACTTGGATACATCTGTGGTCATGGTCAGTGGCACATGCCAACATTGTCAAGGCATTGCGCACAATAGCCACACCGAGCTACCAGTATTCTACCTTGTTCATACGTACAAGGTCATGCGCAGTATCTGTATTGTGATTGGACACTCTGACTTTGGCTGACTCGTGTTATGATTCATAGCCGTTTAAAATACTTGGTAAACTTTGTGGTCATTGTCAATGGCACATGCCAACTTTGTCAAGGCATTGCGCACAGTAGCCGTGCCAAGCCACCGGTTTTTAAACTTGTTTATACCTGCAATGTCATGCATGTTATATGTGCACAATGATTGGTCAATCTGACCGTGGCTGACTAGTGTTATGATTCGTAGAAGTTAGAGTCACTTGGTAAACTTTGTGGTCATGGTCAGTGGCACATGCCAACTTCTTCAAGGCATTGCGCACAATAGCCACACCGAGCCACCAGTATTCTACCTTGTTTATACCTGTAAGGTCATGCCCAGTATATCTGCACTGTGATTGGACACTCTGACTGTGGCTGACTCGTGTTATGATTCATAACCGTTTAAGGTACTTGGTAAACTTTGTGGTCATGGTCTGTGGCACATGCCAGCTTTGTCAAGGCATTGCGTACAATAGCCATGCCAAGCCACCATGTTTTTACCTTGTTTATACCTGTAAGGTCATGCATAGTACATGTGAACTGTGATTGGGCACTCTGACTGTGGCTGACTCGTGTTACGATTCATAGAAGTTAAAGTCACTTGGTAAACTTTGTGGTCATGGTCAGTGGCACATGCCAACTTGGTCAAGGCATTGCACACAATAGCCACACCGAGCCACCAGTATTCTACCTTGTTTGCACCAGCGAGATCATGCCTAGTACATATGCACTGTGATTGGACACTCTGATCATGCCTGACTCGTGTTATGATCAATGGAAGTAAAAGTCACTTGGATACATTTGTGGTCATGGTCAGTGGCACATGCCAGCTTTGACAAGGCGTTGCACACAATAACCACACCGAGCCACCAGTATTCTACCTTCTTTATACCTGTAAGGTCATGCTCAGTATATCTGCACTGTGATTGGACACTCTGACTGTGGCTGACCCGTGTTATCATTCATAGCCGTTCAAGGAACTTGGTAAACTTTGTGGTCATGGTTAGTGGCACATGCCAACTTTGTCAAGGCATTGCGCACAATAAATGTGCCAAGCCACCGGTTTTTTTCCTTGTCTATGTCTGCAAGCTCATGCCTAGTACATCTAAAAAGTGATTGGGCACTCTGACTGTGGTTGACTCGTGTTACGATTTGTACAAGTTAAAGTCACTTGGAAAACTTTGTCCAAGAATTGCGCACAATAGCCGTGCCAAGACACCGGTTTTTAACCCTGTTTATGCCTGCAAGATCATGCATATTAGATGTGCACTATGATTGGGTACTCTGTTTGTGGCTGACTCGTGTTATGATTCGTATAAGTTAAAGTCACTTGGTAAACGTTGTGGCCATGGTCAGTGGCACATGCTAACCTTGTCAAGGCATTGCGCACAATAGCCACACCAAGCCACCAGTATTCTACCTTGTTTGCATGTGCAAGATAATGCCTAGTACATCTGCACTGTGATTGGACACTCTGACTGTGGCTGACTCGTGTTATGATGAATAGAAGTAAAAGTCACTTGGATACATTTGTGGTCATGGTCGGTGGCACATGCCACCTTTGTCAAGGCATTGCGCACAACTAGCCACACCGAGCCACCATTACTCTACCTTGTTCATACCTGCGAGGTCATGCGCAGTATATGTGCGCTATGATTGGACACTCTGACTGTTGCTGACTCGCGGTTTGATTCATAGCCGTCTAAGGTACTTGGTAAACTTTGTGGTCATGGTCAGTGACAAATGCCAGCTTTGTCAAGGCATTGCGCACAATAGCCATATCAAGCCACCGGTTTTTTACCTTGTTTATACCTGCAAGGTCATGCCTTGTACATCTGAATTGTGATTGGGCACTCTGACTGTGGCTGACTTGTGTTACGATTCATAGAAGTTAAAGTCACTTGGTAAACGTTGTGGCAATGGTCAGTGGCACATGCTAACCTTGTCAAGGCATTGCGCACACTAGCCACACCGAGCCACCACTATTCTGCCTTGTTTGCACGTACAAGATCATGCCTAGTACATCTGCACTGTGGTTGGACACTCTGACCGTGGCTGACTCGTGTTATGATCAATAGAAGTAAAAGCCACTTGGATACATTTGTGGTCATGGTCAGTGGCACATGCCAACTTCGTCAAGGCATTGCACACAATAACCACACCGAGCCACCAGTATTCTACCTTGTTTATACCTGTAAGGTCATGCCATGTATATCTGCACTGTGATTGGACACTCTGACCGTGGCTGACCCGTGTTGTGATTCATAGCCGTTTAAGGTACTTGGTAAACTTTGTGGTCATGGTCAGTGGCACATGCCAACTTTGTCAAGGCATTGCGCACAATAGCCGTGCCAAGCCACCAGTTTTTAACCTCGTTTATACCTGCAAGGTCATGCCTATTACATCTGAACTGTGATTGGGTACTCTGACTGTGGCTGACTTGTGTTACGATTCGTACATGTTAAAGTCACTTGGTAAACTTTGTGGTCATGGTCAGTGGCACATGCCAACTTTGTCAAGGCATTGCGCACAATAGCCGTGCCAAGACACCAGTTTTTAACCCTGTTTATACTTGCAAGGTCATGCATATTTAATGTGCACTGTGATTGGGTACTTTGACTGTGGCTGAATCGTGTTATGCTTCATAGAAGTTAAAGTCAATTGGTAAACTTTGTGGTCATGGTCAGTGGCACATGCCAACTTTGTCAAGGCATTGCGCACAATAGCCACACCAAGCCACCAGTATTCTAACTTTTTTACACCTGCAAGATCATGCCTAGTACATCTGCACTGTGATTGGACACTCTGACTGTGGCTGACTCGTGTTATGATCAATAGAAGTAAAAGTCACTTGGATGCATTTTTGGTCATGGTCAGTTACACATGTCAGCTTTGTCAAGGCATTACGCACAATAGCCACACCGAGCGACCAGTATTCTACCTTGTTCATACTTGCGAGGTCATGCGCAGTATATCTGCACTATGATTGGACACTCTGACTGTGGCTGACTCGTGTTATGATTCATAGCCGTTAAAGGTACTTGGTAAACTTTGTGGTCATGATCAGTGGCACATGCCAACTACGTAAAGGCATTGCGCACAATAGCCGTGCCAAGCCACCAGATTTTTAACTTGTTTATACCTGTAAGGTCATGCATATTAGATGTGCACTGTGATTGGGCACTCTGACGGTGGTTGACTCGTGTTACGATTCGTAGAAGTTAAAGTCAATTGGTAAACTTTGTGGTCATGGTCAGTGGCACATGACAACTTTGTCAATGCATTGCGCACAATAGCCACACCGAGCCACCCGTATTCTACCTTGTTTGCACCTGCAAGATCATGCCTAGTACATCGGCACTTTGATTGGACACTCTGACCGTGGCTGACTCGTGTTATGATCAATAGAAGTAAAAGTCACTTGGATACATTTGTGGTCATGGTCAGTGGCACATGCCAACTTTGTCAAGGCATTACACACAATAGCCACACCGAACCACCAGTATTGTACCTTGTTTATACCTGTAAGGTCATGTCCTGTATATCAGCACTGTGATTGGACACTCTGACCGTGGCTGACTCGTGTTATGATTCATAGCCGTTTAAGATACTTGGTAAACTTTGTGGTCGTGGTCAGTGTCACATGCCAACTTTGTCAAGGCATTGCGCACAATAGCCGTAACAAGCCACCGGTTTTGTAACTTGTTTATACCTGCAAGGTCATGCATATTAGATGTGTACTGTGATTGGGCACTCTGATCGTGGCTGACTCGTGTTACGATTCGTAGAAATTAAAGTCACTTGGTATACGTTATGGTCATGGTCAGTGGCACATGCCAACTTTGTCAAGGCATTGCGTACAATAGCCACACCAAGCCACCAGTATTCTACATTGTTTGTGCCTGCAAAATCATGCCTAGAACATCTGCACTGTGATTGGGCACTCTGACCGTGTCTGACATGTGATATGATTCATAGTCGTTTAAGGTACTTGGTAAACTTTGTGGTCATGGTCAGTGACACATGCCAGCTTTGTCAAGGCATTGCGCACAATAGCCGTGCCAAGCCACCGGTTGTTTAACTTGTTTATACTTGGAAGGTCATGCATATTAGATGTGCACTGTGACTGGGCACTCTGACTGTGACTGACTCGTATTACGATTCGTAGAAGTTAAAGTCACTTGGTGAACTTTGTGGTCATGGTCAGTGGTACATGCCAACTTTGTCAAGGCATTGCGCACAATAGCCACACCGAGCCACCAGTTTCTACCTTGTTTCCACCTGCAAGATCATGCATAGTACATCTACACTGTGATTGGACACTCTGACTGCGGCTGACTCGTGTTAAGATTAATAGAAGTAAAAGTCACTTTGATACATTTGTGGTCAGAGTCAGTGGCACATGCCAACCTTGTCAAGGAATTGAGCACAATAGCCACACCGAGCCACCAGTATTCTACCTTGTTTATACCTGCAAGGTCATGCACAGTATATCTGCACTGTAATTGGATACTCTGACTGTGGCTGACTCGTGTTATGATTCATAGCCATTTAATGTACTTGGTAAACTTTGTGGTCATGGTCAGTGGCACATGCCATGTTTGTCAAGGCATTGCCCACAATAGCCGTGCCAAGCCATCGGTTTATTACCTTGTTTATACCTGCAAGGTCATGCATATAAGATGTGCACTTTGATTGGGCACTCTGACCGTGGCTGACTTGTGTTATGATTCGTATAAGTTAAAGTCACTTGGTAAACTTTGTGGTCATGATCAGTGGCACATGCCAACTTTGTCAAGGCATTGCGCACAATAGCCACATGGAGCCACCAGTATTCTACCTAGTTTGCACCTGCAAGATCATGCCTAGTACATCTGCACTGTGATTGGACACTCTGACCATGGCTGACTCGTGTTATGATCAATAGAAGTAAAAGTCACTTGGATACATTTGTGGTCATGATCATTGGCACATGCCAAGTTTGTCAAGGCATTGCGCTTAATAGCCACCCCAAGCCACTAGTATTTGACCTTGCTAGTACCTGTAAGGTCATGCAAAGTATATATGCACTGTGATTGGACACTCTGACCGTGGCTGACTCGTGTTATGATTCATAGCCGTGAAAGGTACTTGGTAAACTTTGTGGTCATGGTCAGTGGCACATGCCAACTTTGTCAAGGCATTGCGCTCTATAGCCGTGCCAAGCCATCGTTTTTTTAACTTGTTTATACGTGCAAGGTCATGCCATATTAGATGTGCACTGTGATTGGGCACTCTGACCGTGGCTGAATCGTGTAACGATTCATAGAAGTTAAAGTTACTTGGTAAAGTTTGTGGTCATGGTCAGTGGCACATGCCAACTTTGTCAAGGCATTGCACACAAAAGCCACACCGAGCCACCAGTATTCTCCCTTTTTTTGCACCTGCAAGATCATGCATAGTACATCTGCACTGGGATTGGACACTCTGGCCGTGGCTGACTCGTGTTATGATCAATAGACGTAAACATCACTTGGATACATTTGTGGTCATCGTCAGTGGCACATGCAAACTTTGTCAAGGCATTGCGCACAATAGCCAAACCGAGCCACCAGCATTCCACCTTGTTTGCACTTACACGATCATGCCTAGTACATGTGCACTGTCATTGGACACTCTGACCGTGGCTGACTCGTGTTATGATCCGGAGAAGTTGAAGTCAATTGGATACATTAGTGGTCATGGTCAGTGGCACATGCCAACTTTGTCAAGGCATAGCGCAAGATAGCCACACCGAGCCACCAGTATTCTACCTTGTTTGAACCTGCAAGATCATGCCTAGTACACCAGCACTGTGATTGGACACTCTGACCGTGGCTGACTCGTGTTATGATCAATAGAAGTAAATGTCACTTGGATACATTTGTGGTCATGGTCAGTGGCACGTGCCAACTTTGTCAAGGAATTTTCTCAAAAAGAGAGGGCGGGGTTTTCCCCTACATATACAAAGTCGGGGAGATTTTGATTTTGTCCGCCTATCCTTCTCCCCTTTCCGGGGAAGAGAAGTGCGCACAACAGCCACACCGAGCCACCAGTATTCTACCTTGTTTATACCTGCAAGGTCATGCCCAGTATATCTGCACTGTGACATGGCTGACTTGTGTTATAAATCATAGCCGTTTAATGTACTTGGTAAACTTTGTGGTCATGGTCAGTGGCACATGCCAACTTTGTCAAGGAATTGCGCACAATAGCCACACCGAGCCACCAATATTGTACCTTATTTATACCTGCAAGGTTATGCCCAGTATATCTGCACTGTGATAGGACACTCTGACCGTGGCTGACTCGTGTTATGATCAATAGAAGTAAAAGTCACTTGGATACAGTTGTGGTAATGGTCAGTGGCACATGCCAACTTTGTCAAGGCATTGCGCACAATAGCCACACCGAGCCACCAGTATTCTACCTTGTTTGCACCTGCAAGATCATGCCTAGTACATCTGCACTGTGATTGGACACTCTGACCGTGGCTGACTCGTGTTATGATCAATAGAAGTAAAAGTCACTTGGATACAGTTGTGGTAATGGTCAGTGGCACATGCCAACTTTGTCAAGGAATTGCGCACAATAGCCACACCGAGCCACCAGTATTGTACCTTATTTATACCTGCAAGGTTATGCCCAGTATATCTGCACTGTGATAGGACACTCTGACCGTGGCTGACTCGTGTTATGATTCATAGCCGTTTAATGAACTTGGTCAACTTTGTGGTCATGGTCAGTGGCAAATGCCAACTTTGTCAAGGCATTGCGCACAATAGTCGTGCCAAGCTACCGGTTTTTTACCTTGTTTATACTTGCAATGTCATGCATATTAGATGTACGCTTTGACTGGGTACTCTGACCGTGGCTGGCTTGTGTTATGATTCGTAGAAGTTAAAGTCACTTGGTAAACTTTGTGGTCATGATCAGTGGGACATGCCAACTTTGTCAAGGCATTGTGCACAACAGCCACATGGAGCCGCCAGTATTCTACCTCGTGTACACCTGCAAGATCATGCCTAGTATATCTGCAGTATGATTGGACACTCTGACCGTGGCTGACTCATGTTATGATAAATAGAAGTAAAAGTCACTTGGATACATTTGTGGTCATGGTCAGTGGCACATGCCAACTTTGTCAAGGCATCGCGCACAATAGCCACACCGAGCCACCAGTATTTTACCTTGTTTATACCTATAAGGTCATGCCCAGTATATATGCACTGTAATTGGACACTATGACAGTGGCTGACTCGTGGTCATGGCAGTGGAACATACCAACTTTGTCAAGGAATTGCGCACAATAGCCGTGCCAAGCCACCGGCTTTTTACCTTGTTTATACCTGCAAGGTCGTGCATATAACATGTGCGCTGTGATTGGGCACTCTGACCGTGGCTGACTCGTGTTACGATTCGTAGAAGTTGAAGTCACATGGTAAACTTTGTGGTAATGGTCAGTGGATCATGCCAACTTTGTGAAGGCATTGCGCACAAAAGCCACACCGAGCCACCAGTATTTTTCCTGTACTGAACCTGCAAGATCATGCCTAGTACACCTGCACTATGATTGGACACTCTGACCGCGGCTGACTTGTGTTATGATCAATAGAAGTAAAAGTCACTTGGATACATTTGTGGCCACAGTCGGTGGCACATGCCAACTTTGTCAAGGCATTGCGCACAATAGCCAAACTAGACACCAGTATTCTACCTTGTTTGCACCTGCACGATCATGTGTAGTACATCCGCACTGTAATTGGACACTCTGACCGTGGCTGACTCGTGTTATGATCAATACAAGTAAAAGTCACTTGGATACATTTGTGGTCATAGTCAGTGGCACATGGCAACTTTGTCAAGGCATTGCGCAAAATAGCCACACCGAGCCATTAGTATTCTACCTTGTTTGTACCTGCAAGATCATGCCTAGTACATCTGCACTGTGATTGGACACTCTGACCGTGGCTGACTCGTGTCATGATCAATAGAAGTAAAAGTCACTTGAATAAATGTGTGGTCATGGTCAGTGGCACATGCCAACGTTGTCAGGGAATTGCGCACAATAGCCACATTGAGCCACCAGTATTCTACCTTGTTTTTACGTGCAAGGTCACGCCCAATATATCTGCACTATGATTGGACACTCTGACCGTGGTTGACTCATGTTATGATTCATAGCCATTTAATGTACTCGGTAAACTTTGTCGTCATGGTCAGTGGCACATGCCAGCTTTGTCAAGGCATTTTGCACAATAGCCGTGCCAGGCCACCGGTGTCTTACCTTGTTTATACCTGCAAGGTCATGCATATTAGAAGTACGCTTTTATTGGGCACTCTGACCGTGGCTGACTCTTGTTGTGATTCGTAGAAGTTAAACTTACTTAGTAAACTTTGTGGTCATGATCAGTGGCACATGCCAACTTTGTCAAGGCATTGCGCAGAATAGCCATATGGAGCCACCACTATTCTACCTCGTTTGCACCTGCAAGATCATGCCTAGTACATCTACACTATGATTGGACACTCTGACCGTGGCTGACTCGTGTTATGATCAATAGAAGTAAAAGTCACTTAGATACATCTGTGGTCATGGTCAGTGGCACATGCCAACTTTCTCAAGGCATTGCCCAAAATAGCCAAACCGAGCCATTAGTATTCTACCTTGTTTGTACATGCAAGATCCGGCCTAGTACATCTGCACTGTGATTGGACACTCTGACTGTGGCTGACTCGTGTCATGATCAAAAGAACTAAAAGTCACTTGGATAAATGTGTGGTCATGGTCAGTGGCACATGCCAACACTGTCACGGCATTGCGCACAATAGCCACACCGAGCCACCAGTATTCTACCTTGTTTATGCCTGCAAGGTCATGCGCAGTATTTCTGCACTCTGATTGGACACTCTGACCGTGCCTGACTCGTGCTATGATACATAGCCATTTAATGTACATGGTAAACTTTGTCGTCATGCATATTAGATGTGCACTGTGATTGGGCACTCTGAATGTGGCTGACTCGTATTACGATTCGTAAAAGTTAAAGTCACTTGGTAAACTTTGTGGTCATGGTCAGCGGCACATGCCAACATTGTCAAGGCATTGCGCACAACAGCCACACCTAGCCACCAGTATTCTACCATGTTTTTACTTGCAAGATCATGCATAGTACATCTGCACTGTGATTCGACACTCGGACCGTGGATGACTCGTGTTATGATCAATAGAAGTAAAAGTCACTTTGATACATTTGTCGTCATGGTCAGTGGCACATGCCCACTTTGTCAAGGCATTGCGCACAATAGCCACACCGAGCCACCAGTATTCTACCTTGTTTGCACCAGACAGATCATGCATAGTACATCTGCACTGTGATTAGACACTCAGACCGTGGCTGACTCGTGTTATGATTCGTAGAAGTTAAGGTCACTTGGTAAACTTTGTGGTCATGGTCAGTGGAACATGCAAACTTTTCCAAGGCATTGCGCACAATAGCCGTGCCAAGCCGACGGTTTTCTACCTTGTTTATACCTGCAAGGTCATGCATATTAGGTGTGCACTGTGATTGGGCACTCTGACCGTGGCTGACTCGTGTTACGATTCATAGATGTTAAAGACACTTGGTACACTTTGTGGTCATGGTCAGTGGCACATGCCAACTTCGTAAAGGCATTACGCACAATAGCCACACCGAGCCACCAGTATTCTACCTTGTTTGTACCTGCAAGATCATGCCTATCACATGTGCACCGTGATTGGACACTCTGACCGTGGCTGACTCGTGTTATGATCAATAGAAGTAAAAGTCACTTGGATACATTTATGGTCATGGTCAGTGGCACATGCCAATTTTGTCAAGGCATTCCGCACAATAGCCACACTGAGCCACGAGTATTCTACCTTGTTTATACCTGCAAGGGCATACCCATTATATCTGCACTGTGATTGGACACTCTGACCGTGGCTGGCTCGCGTTATGATTCATAGCCGTTTAAGGTAGTTGGTAAACTTTGTGGTCATGGTCACTGGCACATGCCAACTTTGTCAAGGCATTGCGCACAATAGCCATGCCAAGCCACCGAGTTTTTACCTTGTTTATGCCTGCAAGGTAATGCATATTAGATGTGCACTGTGATTGGGCAGTCTGACCGTGGCTGAATCGTGTTAGGATTCGTAGAAGTTAAAGTCACTTGTAAACTTTGTGGTCATGGTCAGTGGCACATGCCAACTTTGTCGAGGCATTGCGCACAATAGCCAAACCGAGCCACCCGTATTCTACCTTGTTTGAACCTGCAAGATCATGCCCATTATTTGCATTGTGTTTGGACACTCTGACAGTGGCTGACTCGTGTTATGATCAATATATGGAAAAGTCACTTGGATACACTTGTGGTCATGGTCAGTGGTACATGCCAACTTTGTCAAGGCATTGTGCAAAACAACCACACCGAACCACTCGTATTCTACCTTGTTTATACCTGTAGGGTCATGCCCAGTATATCTGCACTGTCACTGGACACTCTGACCGTGGCCAACTCGTGTTATGATTAATAACCGTTTAATGTACTTGGTAAACTTTGTGGTCATGGTCAGTGGCAAATGCGAACTTTGTCAAGGCATTGCGCACAATAGCCGTGCCAAGCCACCAGATTTTTACATTGTTTATTCCTGCAAGTTCATGCATATTAGATGTGCGCTGTGATTGGGCACTCTGACCGTGGCTGACTCATGTTACAATTCGTAGAAGTTAAAGTCACTTGGTAAACTTTGTGGCCATGGTGAGTGGCACATGCCAACTTTATCAGGGCATTGCGCACAATAGCCACACCGAGCTACCAGTATTCTACCTTGCTTGCACTTGCAAGATCATGCCTATTACATCTGCACTTTGATTGGACACTCTGACCGTGGCTGACTCGTGTTATCATCAATAGAAGTAATAGTCACTTGAATACATTTAAGGTCATGGTCAGTGGCACATGCCAACTTTGTCAAGGCATTGCGCACAATGGCCACACCGAGCCACCAGTGTTCTACCTTGTTTGCACCTGCAAGATCATGCCTAGTACATATTCACTGTGATTGGACACTCTGACCGTGGCTGACTCGTGTTATTATCAATAGAAGTAAAAGTCACTCGGGTACATTTGTGGTCATGGTCAGTGGCACATGCCAATTTTGTCAGGGCATTGCACACAATAGCCACATCGAGCCACCAGTTTTCTACCTGTCTAATACCTATAAGGTCATGCCCATTATATATGCACTGTGATTGGACACTTTGACCGTGGTAGACTCGTGTTATGATTCATAGCCCTTTAATGTTCTTGGTAAACTTTGTGGTCATGGTCAGTGGCATATGCCAACTTTGTCAAGGCATTGCGCACAATAGCGGTGCCAAGCCACCGGGTTTTTACCTTGTTTATAACTGCAAGGTCGTGCATAGTACATCTGTACTGTGATTGGACACTCTGACCATGGCTGACTCGTGTTATGATCAATAGAAGTAAACGTCACTTGGATACATTTGTGGTCATGGTCAGTGGCACATGCCAACTTTGTCAGGGCATTACACATAATAGCCACACCGAGCCACCAGTTTTCTAACTTTCTTCTTCTGTAAGGTCATGCCCAGTATATATGCACTGTGATTGGACACTCTGACCCTGGCTGACTCGTGTTATGATTCATAGTCGTTTAAGGTTTTTGGTAAACTTTGTGGTCATGGTCAGTGGCACATGCCAACTTTGTCAAGGAATAGCACACAATAGCCGTGCCAAGCCACCGGTTTTTTACCTTGTTTATACCTGCAAGGTCATGCATATTAGATGTGCGCTTTGATTGGGCACCCTGACCGTGGCTGACTCGTGTTATGGTTCGTAGAAGTTAAAGTCACTTGGTACACTTTCTGGTCATGGTCAGTGGCACATGCCAACTTTGTCAAGGCATTGCGCACAATAGCCACACCGAGCCACCAGTATTCTACCTTGTTTGCACCTGCAAGATCAAGCCTAGTACATCTGTACTGTGATTGGACACTCTGACTGTGGTTGACTCGTGTTATGATCAATATAAGTAAAAGTCACTTGGATACATTTGTGGTCATGGTCAGTGGCACATGCCAACTTTGTCAAGGCATTGCGCACAATAGCCACACCGAGCCACCAGTATTTTACCTTGTTTATACCTGTTATGTCATGCCCAGTATATCTGCACTGTGATTGGGCACTCTGATTGTGGCTGACTCGTGTTATGGTTCATAGCCGTTGAAGGTAATTGGTAAACTTTGTGGTCATGGTCAGTGGCACATGCCAACTTTGTCAAGGCATTGTGCACAATAGCCGTGCCAAGCCACCGGTTTTTTAACTTTTGTATGCCTGCAAGGTCATGCATGTTATATGTGCACTGTGATTGGGCACTCTGACCGTGGCTGAATCGTATTACGATTCGTAGAAGTTAAAGTCACTTGGTACACTTTGTGGTCATGGTCAGTGGCACATGCCAACTTTGTCAAGGCATTGCGCACAATAGCCACACCGATTCACTAGTATTCTACATTGTTTGCACCTGCAAGATCATGCCTAGTACATTTGCACTGTGATTGGACACTCTGATCGTGGCTGACTCGTGATATGATCAATAGAAGTAAAAGTCACTTGGATACATTTGTGGTCATGGTCAGTGGCACATGCCAACTTTGTCAAGGAATTGAGCACAATAGCCACACCGAGCCACCAGTATTCTACCTTGTTTACACCTGCAAGGTCATGCCCAGTATATATGCACTGTGATTGGACACTCTGACCATGGCTGACTCGTGTTATGATTCATAGCCGTTGAATGTACTTGGTAAACTTTGTGGTCATGGTCAGTGTCACATGCCAACTTTGTCAATGCATTGCGCACCATAGCCGTGCCAAGCCACCAGTTTCTTACCTTATTTATAATTGCAAGGTCATGCAGATTAGATGTGCACTTTGATTGGACACTCAGACCGTGGCTGACTTGTGTTACGATTCGTAGAAGTTAAATTCACTTGGTAAACGTTGTGGTCATGGTCAGTGGCACATGCCAACTTTGTCAAGGCATTGCGCACAATAGCCACACCGAGCCAGCAGTAACCTACCTTTCTTAACCTGCAAGATCATGCCTAGTACATCTGCACTGTGATTGGACACTCTGACCGTGGCTGACTCGTGTTATGATCAATAGAAGTAAAAGTCACTTGGATACATTTGTGGTCATGGTCAGTGGCACATGCCAACTTTGTCAAGGCATTGCGCAAAATAGCCACGCCGAGCCACTAGTATTCTACATTGTTTGTACCTGCAAGATCATGCATAATACATCTGCACAGTGATTGGATACTCTGACCGTGGCTGACTCGTGTCATGATCAATAGAACTAAAAGTCACTTGGATAAATTTGTGGTCATGGTTAGTGGCACATGCCAACGTTGTCAAGGAATTGCGCACAATAGCCACACCGAGCCACGAGTATTCTACCTTGTTTGTACCTGCAAGGTCATGCCCAGTACATCTACACTGTGATTGGACACTCTGACCGTGGCTGACTCCTGTTATGATCAATAGAAGTAAAAGTCACTTGGATACATTTGTGGTCACGGTCAGTGGCACATGCCAACTTTGTCAAGGCATTGCGCACAATAGCCACGCCGAGCCACTAGTATTCTACATTGTTTGTACCTGCACGATCATGCATAGTACATCTGCACAGTGATTGGATACTCTGACCGTGGCTGACTCGTGTCATGATCAATAGAACTAAAAGTCACTTGGATAAATTTGTGGTCATGGTTAGTGGCACATGCCAACGTTGTCAAGGAATTGCGCACAATAGCCACACCGAGCCACGAGTATTCTACCTTGTTTATACCTGCAAGGTCATGCCCAGTACATCTACACTGTGATTGGTCACTCTGACCGTGGCTGACTCGTGTTATGATTCATAGCCGTTTAATGTACTTGGTACACCTTGTGGTCATGGTCAGTGGCACATGCCAACTTTGTCTAGGCATTCTGCACAATAGCCGTGCCAAGCCACCGGGTTATGACCTTGTTTATACTTGCAAGGTCATGCATATTAGAAGTGCGCTTTGATTGGGCACTCTGACCGTGGCTGACTTTTTTTATGCTTCGTAGAAGTTGATGTCACTTGGTAAACTCAGTGGCACATGCCAACTTTGTCAAGGCATTACGCACAATAGCCACATGGAGCCACCAGTATTCTACCTAGCTCATGCCTAGTACATCTACCCTGTTATTGGGCACTCTGACCGTGGCTGACTCGTGTTACGATTCGTAGAAGTGAAAGTCACTTGGTAAACTTTGTGGTCACGGTCAGTGGCACATGCCATCTTCTTCAAGGCATTGCGCACGATAGCCACGTCGAGCCACCAGTATTCTACCTTGTTTGCACCCGCAAGGTCATGCCTAGTACATCTGCACTGTGATTGGACACTCAGACCGTGGCTGACTTGTGT
Organism: Penium margaritaceum; assembly: GCA_023375785.1. NCBI lineage: Eukaryota > Viridiplantae > Streptophyta > Zygnematophyceae > Desmidiales > Peniaceae > Penium > Penium margaritaceum. The sequence continues at coordinate 21,878 of SZWC01004443.1, read as the reverse complement.
TATGATCAATAGAACTAAAAGTCACTTGGATACATTTGTGGTCATGGTCAGTGGCACGTGCCAATGTTTTCAAGGCATTGCGCACAATAGCCACACCGAGCCACCAGAATTCTACCTTGTTCATACCTGTAAGGTCATATCCAGTATATCTGCACTGTGATTGGACACTCTGACCGTGGCTGACTTGTGTTATAATTAATAGCCGTTTAAGGTACTTGGTAAACTTTGTGGTCATGGTCAGTGGCATATGCCAACTTTGTCAAGGCATTGCGCACAATAGTTGTGCCAAGCCACAGGTTTGTTACCTTGTTTATACCTGCAAGGTCATGCCTAGTACATCTCAACTGTGATTGGGCACTCTGACTGTGGATGACTCCTGTTACGATTCGTAGAAGTTAAAGTCACTTGGTAAACTTTGTGGTCATGGTCCGTGGCACATGCCAACGTTGTCAAGGAATTGCGCCCAATAGCCGTGCCAAGACACCGGTTTTTTTACCCTGTTTATTCCTGCAAGGTCATGCATATTAGATATGCACTGTGATTGCGTACTCTGACCGTGGCTGACTCGCGTTATAATTAATAGCCGTTTAAGGTACTAGGTAAACTTTGTGGTCATGGTCCGTGGCACATGCCAACGTTGTCAAGGAATTGCGCCCAATAGCCGTGCCAATCCACCGGTTTTTTAACTTGTTTATACCACATTGTCATGCATATTATGTGTGCACAATGACTGGTCACTCTCACCGTACTGACTCATGTTACGATTCGTAGAAGTTAGAGTCACTTGGTAAACTTTGTGGTCAGGGTCAGTGGCACATGCCAAGTTCGTCAAGGCATTGCGCACAATAGCCACACCGAGCCACCAGTATTCTACCTTGTTTGCACCTGCACGTTTATGCCTAGTACATCTGCACTATGATTGGACACTCTGACCGTGGCTGACTTGTGTTATGATCAATAGAAATAAAAGTCACTTAGTTACATTTGTGGTCATGGTCAGTGGCACATGCCAACTTTGTCAAGGCATTGCGCACAATAGCCACACC